>MU795497.1:0-20091 GCA_027886305.1 Lentinula aff. lateritia | reverse complement strand
AACTATTTTTGGTCCGAGTATTCTGGTGGTGCGGATGTCTTGTTACAGGATACCTATATGATTGGGAATAATGTGACGTTCTCGAATCAGTGGGGGACTCCGTGTACTGTCGATTATGGAGATTGTGGGTATGTAATATATGTATTGCGTTCGACTCGGGAATTTGGATTGATTACTCTTCATAGCTGCGATAACTGCAAAGGCAACTTCCAAGACATCTCCACACGCATGGTCGAGTTTTACGAGAGAGCGTTCATCGAGGGATGGGAATTGGATAAAGTCGTTTGGACGGTTCCTCAGGGGTTTGGGAACGAGACGTACGTGTGTTCTTGATTCCTCTTCTTGTGAAAATATCAATCTTATTCCTGCCCCTTTATCAGATATTGGACCAGATACCCTACTGGTGAAGAATGGGTCGTTCAAAGTATCATTGGAATCAATCACGGTGGATTAGGTATGTACCCACACACATAGCTCTAATTTGAATGTACTGAACCGTCTCATGTTGTTGTTTATCCTCAGGTGTTGTCTCATGGGATGACCCAACTCCAGATGACATTAAAGCCTCCGCCTCCTCACTCGCCAAAGCTCTCACATCCAGCTCACCTCCCTTATCAGAATTCATCCTCAGCCCATCCTCATCCTTCAGACACCTCACCACGCAATCCGGTAGTATTGACGTCGGTCTGTGGACGTTGGACGGCACAACCATGGCCCTAGTTGTTAATACCATTTATGCAAACGCGTCGTTGGAGGCTGTTGAGTTTGGTCTTGGGCCAGTTTTGATGAAAGAGGTGTTTTGCAGTGGAGTGTGTGATATCAATGATGAGGGAGTTGTCTTGGGGAGTGTTGCTTCAGGTGCTTTTCTGATAAGTAAGTAGAGACATGTGCTGAAATGGGCACAGTTGCGGGGTCTCTGTTATCAATGGTTTCAAATTTGACTCAAATTCAGTTCAGAAGGTGGGAGAGAGGCAAGAGACTGGAAGAGATGGTGAGGTGTGAAGTGTTGCAAGAAATAATTGGTAAATATGAGCCATGACTGAGGCACAATTTGATCATATATACACTAATGAATCATCACCAGTATTTGTGTGAGCCAAAATTGATTTGAAAACAAAGATCTCTCAGTCTTTCAGAAAATTCACTTTTCTAGGTCCAATGCTCCCCTGGCACTACCCATCTCTATTCCAACCAATTACCCAGGGGTTTCAAACTATCAAGTTCAATAAAACCAGCCTTCTGTGTCTATATTTATCAACATCCTCAGCCTTGACCCTGTTCAAACTCCTCATGTCTTTCCCCAACAGCTCTAAATTCCTCCTCCTCCTCCTCCTGCTCATCTCTTTCCCCAAATGATCCACCATCCAATGGAGCTCCAATATTCCCTAGCATCCGGTTGGTGGCAAAATTCAAGGAAGATTGCCAAGTCCTTGCTCTTCCTTGAGTAGTTGTGATGGAGTTGCCGGGAGCAGAGTATGTGCGCAAATTCAGCATGAGGCGGCTGATGAGCAGATTAGGCAATCTGGAAGATTTGCATCGCGCATAAGTCAAGATGATGGCAGTTGGACAATTTGATTAGTACCCACATGTCAAAGAATGGAATGACAAGTTCAAGAGTGGTAGGCTGTTTGAATTCAAAATCAAATATCTCAGCAAGCACTTTTATTACTGTACTACATCTGCGAAACCTGTATACTTTCCAGAGCAATATTGGCTGGAGAGTGATTTCGGACATTCAGCCAGGTTGTGCAGATGTAGCCCACAAACACCACCATCAGAAAGTCAGCATCACATACCAATATAATATTTCTATCCAATGATACCTAAGATAAGTACAGTTGAATCAATATTGTGCTCTTGATTAAATAAAGACTCACAATTGAAAGAATTGCTAATATGGTTGCTACCAAAAGCATGACTCTGGAAGTCTCGTAGGTATTTCATTGATTACAAATTATCGATATGATAATGAAGATCCTACAGGAAATAAATGGTACCTAAAAGCCACTTTAGTAATCCAATCTGCTTGTACAAGTTATCTCTCAGGAGGGTCACTTACCATCAAGGATGATTACTTGTGTAATACTAGATTCTTTGAGTCTATACATCCTAATTGCGTGATGTATAGTCTTTCTAACTGTTAACACAAAAGTAAAGGCGTCAAATGCTAGTGCAAGAAAAGGTGCAACCGTTTGTACTAGAGAAAGCTTGGGTTAACAATGCATGAATAATGTGGAGTAAACAAAACAAAAAATGTACGCCTAAATTTGAATTTGGAAAGCATTTTAGTAGGTAGATATTATTCGAAAGGTTTAATGCTTTCACTTACTTCAAATAATTGTCACTTGTGGTTACACCACACATTGTGAAATCTTGAAATTGAGACCCAGATGTTGAAGCACTTGAAGGGAAGACCGTAAGCTATTGTTATGGGAATAATCATTGGTCAGTGCATCAGCTATATCATTATCACTTCAACAGCAGCCAATGTATGAAGGTAATCCACCAAGATGTCCAGTGCCAATCTGGGGATTATAAAAAATAAAGATATTCCAAATATAATTCTCCTTTGATTATAGACCGCATAAACCCTCAAGGAGAAGAGTACTTTACAGCACATGAACAGGGACACCATCAACCATTTGTTTTCAATATTTATAGTCCACTCTACAAAAAAATGCCACTCACTGTTGGTTATTGCAACAGATATTGAGCTTGAAACACCATATGTAATGTAGATTATCTGACACCTGTCAATGTTGCATCAAACCTCCAGCTACCTGTGTATTTCAACTGTGATTACTTACTTTCTGTCTGATCCATTTCCTGGAAGGCTTCCTACCATCTGCAAGACCAAGTTTAGAAGAAAACTATATCTGTTCACAAGGAACAGTGCCGAAGCTCCTGTCATTCTCTTCTTCCACATAATATTGATTTCTGCAGGCAAAGTTTCCACAAAGTCCACTGTCCAAAAGACTATCATAGGTATGGAAGTCGGAATGTGCCAGAAAATGAAAGTTTCAAAAGTCAGCACACTTCAATTCACACATACATACACTTACCAAATGATGAAACACTGGCATAGTTTCCTAGAACCCTATTTGAAAAAAACCACCAAAATTATTGGTAAAAACCATGATAAGAAGAATCAGTATGAATAACCAAACTTCATCAGCCGAGACTATGCTACTCATTTGTGGTATGGTCGAAAGTTGGAAAAATTTAGTAGGAGTAAGGGTTAATACTGACTCTTGAGGTTTTTTTTGTTTGGTTTATATAGATAGGAAGATTCCGAAATTGCAGATGTTAGCATTGTTGAGACTCGAGAGAATTTACATGATATGGGGACAACAGTTATGAAAGAATTGAAACTTGAAGCACTTGAGCGAAAGCGAGTCGAGATGCCAGGGGGCATGTATGGCATTGCATGCTGTATCTATTTTCCATCATTATTATACTTTGTTTAGATCAGAAACTGCAATGAGATGGGCAGGTATACTTACTGAGATGATGATTCTACTGAAACAATGAAATTCTACTGAGATGGAAACATCATATCAAACAAAATCATTCAATCCGGCATGCTCAGCAAACACCGACACGACTGAGACTCGACCTTGATTTAGTGCCACCAAGTGGTACACAGTTTATTCAGGCTTACAGCCTCCGACACCAGGCTGTTCAAGATAATCAGGTGAACAAGGCAACTGGGAATTTGAAAGTATGAGGATGATATATAACATTAAATCAACAGTTGTTTTTAGATCATCTGGAAAACCCTGGATTTCTTTGGCTGATACTGATAGCTGAAGAGACAGTGGTTGTTGAGCTGGGAAAGCACTCCCAGCGCTTGATCAATTAAATCTGTAGCCAAAATTACATCTACAAAACATGGACATTCGGCTATTTGCCGAGCCGCACTCTCTAAAGCTGCTCTCGAGTGATTACCAAAAAATCCATGTTTTGCAGATGCCTATAGCTGCTGAACTTGACTTGGGTGACCCAGAGCCTGGGAAAATTTGTCTTTTGCAACTTGAAGCCCGTTCCTTACTTCGATGTCTCCGAGTCTACAAGCTCATCCATCACCAGTTCCCCCTATAGCCTGCACACCTTCCACATTCACAAACCTTGGCTGGCAAAGGCAAGCATACAGTCTCGATAAAACGGGATCATATCAGGCTCCTTTCAAACCTCAACCGAATCAAATAAGCCCCCTTCTCAATTGACCTTGGCAATTGCTGCCATGCTGGGCCCGTTGCTGGATGGACCATGCGGCTTTCTAGTCTTCAGTCTGTATGCATCTCCGCTTTTAATGTACTTTTCAGTACGTATTTGATGAGATCTCCACTGTGATCATGAAGACACTGCCTCATTGTAGCCGGAAGACGAAGCTTCTCATCAATTATCGTCCTTGCTGCTCCAATTCCTTGACAGGCCGCAGCTGGTATCGAGACGTTGGTGGTGGTCTCTCTCAAGGTCAGACTCACTCTGGACACTCTGAGCCGTGACGATACTTACGAAATGGATGGTTGAAACTTGAGTAATTCATGATTTCTTTCAAAACATAACGCACAGAAGTACTACTCGACTGAGGGGTTTTCGAAGTATTTCTTGGTCCTCGGACTAAGAAAATGCATTGTTTCATCTCAATAGATTGAGAGCGAGTTGGACATATGCGGTGTTTATGATCACATACCTGATCACTGGGATGGTAATCTGATACCGTTGACAGGATTCTTGATTCCCTTCAACTCACCTTTCCCAACTGGGCAGTTATCGATACATCCATCCTGCATCCATCTCGAAGAATCTCATCCAGGCTATAGGTATTTAAACTCAAGGGTTACAATTACAGTGACAACGAACTTGGAATTGAAATTAGGCGATGTCAATGAACCGCCAGGCTCCAGCATGGCAGTCGGCTGGGATTGAGCCTCGTGGTTTATCTAGGCATGTATGGTATGTATGTAGGAAGGTATGGTTGTCCTTGCTTCGAATTTTCTTCTTCATTCTTCCTTCCCTCCTCCCAGACATAAGATCTAACGGTGGTTCGCGATAGGTGTAATGCAAGTTGGAGTTGTAAACTCTCTGTGAGTACCGGTAGTATCGTACCCACCGCTAGAAACCACTGATAGCCGCTGACTTTGCAAATCCCATCCTTCTCTATATAACCCATCATAGCGACGACTCGGACTTCACCAGCATTCGTCCCTCCACTACCACCGCCGCCTCGCTTTCGCTTGCAACCCTGTCCATGTCCGAGAATAGTAGTAGTAGTAATCCTCTCGTGCCCACCAAGACCTACAACGGGGGATATACCGACGCTAAAGAGATCCGCCTCCGCATTGCAAATGGGGGCGCGGGTCAGTCAGGGCTTGTTGGTGCTCTGGCGGATGCGTTTGTGAGATGGTGTGTAGAGGAAAGTAAGAGTAAGGTTGGGGATAGTGGTGCGTTACAAGGGAAGGATACCAAGACTTCTGCGTTTCTGGTACGTCAGACTATTAGTTTACGCTCTTGTATTTGTTCTATAGAACTCATTCGGGAATTCTCATCGTGATTAGGTCGGGTGGTATCTCGGCGACACGACACAAAGTCTCGCGTATCTTTCCTCTGGATGGGTCGATATTGCGTTGACGTATAATGAGGCTGCGGAGCAGGCGGTGCTGAGGAGTGGGAAGGCGGTGGTGAGGGAATTGATTTTTTTGGTGTGTTTTTTCTTTCTTTTTTCTCCTTCGAAATTGTGGTTGTGGTTGGTGGTGGTGGTGGTGGTGGTGGTTGGGTTTTGGATTGTTTCTTTTCTTAAATCTTCCCACTTGAATCGTACATCAACCCGCCTCTTCCATTCTATTCCTGACTCACTTACATTAACCCCTTGACTGTGTGTACAGGATCATTTCTACCTCGTCGGTCCTCTCTCCAACCCCGCAGGATTGACTTCGACAGACCTCGTACATGATGCGTTTGCTAAAATTGTGGATAAAGGTGCCCGGGATGCATTGGTAGGTGGTTTACCACCTCCCTCTCCTCCCTTTCCTCCATTACGTTCCGAGCTCCGACCACACCAATACAGGCTCCCGCAGGCTTAGAAATAACAACAAGAACACAGCCAACCCGCTTCCTATCGCGGTTCGATAAAAGTGCGACGAATATAAAGGAGAGTGGGTTGTTTATTGACATTGGGCAGGTGGGCGATATTCTATTCCTTCATCTCATCGTCCTTTATTTTTTTATATCATCATATATATCATCTCCCTGACCTTCCAATCCCCACGTCAACCACCTAACACCTACCACCACTTCCCCATTTCCTCTTCCGTCTTCCATCTTCAATCTCCCACTTCCACTTCCACTAATCCTAATCCTCACACTACCACCAATCCCTTTCTTCCACTTCCATTTCCTCACAGGTCCCCTGGGCCCACCCCCCATCTCCGTGGTACCACATATACCCTCGGTTTCCTCGGGAATCACTCAGCGCCGCGTCGGTGCTTGGGGAGTATACGCTCACGGATCGGGGGACGTGGTTGTCGAGTGAGAGGGGGGTAAGAAAGGGGTTGAGGGTGTTTAAAGGGGAGACACATCTGTTGAGGGCTTTGAAAACGGAGATGCACCGGGGGGATACGGGGGATATGGATACGGAAGGTAGGTGCCGGATGGTGGATTTATGCTGTTAAGGGTTTTTTTGGGGGACTTATGATTGTTTTGTGTTTGCTGCTTTAGTGAGAAATATCACCACTAAACTCAATGAAGAAGATGGAGAAGAAGAAGATGCTAAAACCCTGCTCAACCCCTGCAACGCCCTTCTCGGATCCTTGCCGCTACATAAAGACCTTGCGGTGGAGTTCATGAGATGGGTTGTTAAGCCAGATGGGGGACAGAAGGTTGTTAAGGAGTTCATTAGTGGAGACGGGGAGATGATTTACTCACCTGTGAATTAGTTCTACTGTGTGGTGGTTGGTGCCCACAACATGAAATACATGTTGAGTTGTTTTTCAAGTTGTTTTTAGGTCCAGGTTTTATTTTATCCATTGTGCTAAGACTTTGGGTGAGTTTGAAACACCGGAGTTAACAGTATGATGTGAGTAAGTATGAAAAGAAGGCAGGGTCAGTGTTGAAGCAAGCGGTAGAAGATATGAGATGCTGTTGTCACAGAGACTAGGAAAATATGTTGCAGGAGAAGATATTGTTCAGAGACAAACATGAATACTACTAATCAGCCAATGAAAATTTCACTACACAGTGGTTTCCACAGATTCCTATTCCTCTGGTTTCCTGCTATGTAGTATATCAATGAGGAGTCAGGACCAGCTGTGTAGAGCTGTGTGTACTACTATGCCAGTGTACAACATCACTTTCAAAAGCTTGCTGCTTGAATGGCTTGAAAAGTTGGATGTATGATGATGAAGAAGTGGGTTTGTTGATACTGTGTGGTTGTTATGGATTCTACATACTGGTGAGAAACGCAAGCGAAGCAACGCTTGGTATTTGTAGTGGTTGTGCTTTGACTATTACATACCACGGTCCACGCTGCGAAATACCTGCTTCCTTGTTTCGCTGAGACTGCCTCTGGCGCGAGGTTTATTGAGACTGAAATGTTAATGATGACTGAGTTGTATTGAACCGAGATGACCCGAGACGAGGCTGAGACGGAGGAGGCGCTGAAGTGGGTGGTGGTAACTAGGAAGAGGGATTGGAGGGTCCGGTCTATGACTTGCTAGTACCACCACCCCGACGACTACCCCAGCCGCCGCCATCGCCACCACCACCCTACCGCCACCGTTGATATAGATACTAGAACGAGGAGAATAGAGAAAGAGACGTCTGGAAGATGGAGACAGGGGGCTGGGGATGAATTGGGATAGGGAGGGAGTGAGATAGAATTGGGATTAGAGGGAGAAGCAGAGGCGGAGGCGTTGATGTCGGGTAGTGTGGAGGAGGCATTAGATACTCATCCCATCCCATATCTCTCCTTCTCCCCCCGTTCGTCACCGCACCTGGTGTATCTATCGTGTCCGGTATATAGCAATTCGAGAGGAGAGGTCTGTACTTTTGTTGGAGTAAAGACGGGTAGGGGTTGTTGTTTTTCGGAAGACAGGTCAAACGGATGGATGGATGGAGGTTCCTGAATGAAATGCTGCGGAATCGTCCTTCGTCCATCTTTCTCATTTGTGTTCAAAGTTGGCTCTGTTAACTCAGCACTGGCACCGGTACACACCCTCTCGACGCCAGCACTGATCGAGATCGTTTTTGGTTTCGGACCCGAATTATGAGCGGGAGTTATCATCTGCCAAAGCTGTATGAAGCGAGCTTGATGTTTGAATTTGAAGGCGTGGAAGAGGAGGAAGAGGATTGGAGCTAAAGGGTGGAGGAAACTTGAAGGGAGTTGGAAGTGCCAGTGAAGGTTCGGATCAGAAGTAGAGCAGGAAGTGGATTTGGCAGGAGTTCAAGAGACGCGACAAGAGGTTCGTTCCTCGGTTGTAGATATCGATATTGAAGGTTTAAACTCCGCCGTATGTAGTTCCGAACATCATATCAACTTCGCCAAACCAAACTCAACTCCCATCCGAGTTGGTACATACTTCCTCTTCCTTCGTTCATATATATATATATATAACTCAACCTAACTTGAGTGAATCACCGGCACCCTTCCCACTACCAAGATATCAACCGTACCCACCGCCAAACCAACGCGACGTTCGAAGCTCCGTTCGCCTCGTTTCTCTCACTCAGGCTGAACTTGAACAGTAACGACGGTAATCTCGGTGTTTTTGATAACAACAAACGGTTTGAAGGAGTCAGCGAACGATGCAATATCAGTAGTACAAGTACCGAAAAACGGACAACAAACAAAGACCGTCTGAAGCGTGCGAGGAGGTGAGTACCTGAGTAAGTTTGAATGTTGAATATCACTGACAGGGACCTCGCGCACACAGCACTTCAATGCCATTGTAATCGCCTCAGGACGGTTCAACGCCTCCACCACACCTGATATTCCCGATTCTTTCACAATGGCGGGGCCTCCACCCTCGTCTCATCATCTCCTACTTCACCCGGAGGAATTCGCTGACCAGTCTATGACTCCGAGTCTGTTCATCGATAGATTGGTCAGCGGAATGGAAATAGCTGAGGAGTTGGACGGGGTGGTGGCGGAGAAAGTCGGTTTGAGCGTGCGGGATAGCGAACTTGGTGTGTACTAATAACGCCTAAGGGTCTTATACCTAAGTCTGCTGACGCCTTGAATCGGTTTCCCCTATATACATATATATGGACTCATGTATATAACTGCTTTCTTTCGAAAATACATTTATCGTCCCGCGAAACGTTCCGATTGTTCCAGAAATCACCCTTGGGCGATGTGTTCAATGGTACGGTACGTCTGTCACCCTCGTGTTCTGTTAATGCCCAGTAATTTGCTGATTCACTTCGAAGTTATTACACGGATTCGATAGGAATTATATTAGCCACTGGTGAGCTCGTTGAATTTATTACACCCATTTATCTATATATTTCTTTCGTTCAATCAATGATCAAAGGATACCGCTGTTCATTCCTCTTCCTTCCTCAGTACATTACACCTCTCTCCGTGCAAATGAAACCCTACCGATTCAAGGCACAAGGGCTCAGAGTATTCAAGCACGAGTGTTCCGAGTCAGTGATGAATTGGATAGTGGCTGAACAGGCGCTGAATTGTAACATATATTTAACAGCGCCTGATTCAAACAGTGTGTCTCCTTCTACCACGACAATCAATAATTTTCATTTGTGCTTGACTTGTCTGTAATCCAAACGCCTGGTGCCGCCTGAAATCGAACAAATGAACTATTCCATTATTCTTTCTCCCACAAGCATTGAAAAAGATCAAGGTATCCCGCTAGCGCGAAATGTGGCGACGGTGGCGTGCTCCTGCGTGCTGGAAATAAATCTATATATGTATTATATGTCTGTGGACACAGTGTTGTTCTTCCATACCCGCTTACTCTAGATGCGATCGCTCGTTCTCACAGTGCTTATACTCAGCAGCACCAGTACTTTGAACGCTGCTCAACTTCGTCAACAACCATTTCGTTTTACAGACCCGTTTGAGGATATTACAACGCCCCACGAAGCGTTGTCGTATAAATTCAAATGGCCAATTCATCGAGTGGCAATCATCGGTGCAGGAGCTGGGTATACCGTCTTTGGATTTTTACTTCTTCTTTTCCTCAAACCCATTCTCTTTCTCTACTCCAGCGGCCTCATCGCCTACGACCAATTCTCCCGTCTCAACAACTTCCATGTCCGACTCTTCGAGCGCGACTCAATGCCCGGTGGAAATTGGCACTACACCGCCAACGAAACATCCCCGAATGCACCAGTACCTAATTTCCCCACATCCAAAGCAGATTTTGAGCCGGATCTACCACCAGATGGCGTGAAGCTGCCGTATGAAGAGAGCCTTGAGGGCGTGGAGGAGGAAAGGGTTTTGGAAGTAAAGATTGATCAGAGAGCTCCGAAGCCGATTTGGGAAAGGTTGGGTGCGACTGGACCGAGGGTAGGGGAATTTTGTTTTTATTATTATTCGAGAATACGCTTATTACGCGACGCGACACTTTCTTAGTCATATCAAGAGGTTTGTTCCTCAATATATTGTCACAACAAGTTCTAATCTCGGGCGTAGTTTAGAGCATTACCTTGGCCAGAACGGACTCCCATTGGTACGTCGTTCCTCGTCCACCCTAACAACCACCGACACCTTCTAGACATTAACCGCACCCACCTCCAACGCTACGTCCGCACCTTCGCCTCCTTTCTCTCACTGAACAGTAACGACAACAATCTCGATGTCTCCTATAACACCCGCGTCGAACGCGTCACTAAACGATACAACATCACCACAAGTACCGAAAACGGACAACAAACGAAAACTGAAGCGGGTTGGACACTTCTCCTTCGACAATTCACCCGAACTGGGAACAACTCGTACAAGATTCGTTGGTGGGAGGAAGCGAGTATTGGATTTATGTAGTACTTGTTCATTCCTGTTATTAACCCCCTACACACAGCACTTTGATGCCATTGTAGTTGCTTCCGGACGGTTCAACGCCCCCAACACACCTGATATTCCTGGTCTTTCACAATGGGCTAGCCTCTATCCTCATTTCATCTCTCACTCCCGACAATATCGTCGCCCAGAGGAATTTGCTAATCAGTCTGTGTTAGTCATCGGTGGATCGGTCAGCGGAACTGAAATAGCTGAGGAATTGGACGGGGTGGCTGGGAAAGTCACTTTAAGCGTTCGGGATAGCGAAGGTATGTACTACTAATGCCTTAGGTTTTTCCTACCTCAATATCCTTACGCCCTCAATCGGTTTCCATATATATATAGACTCTGCGCATACTCCCCCCCGGAAAATGCACTTATCCAGAGTCCCGCGAAACGTTTCCATTGTTCCAGAAATCAAATCATTTCATCCCTTTACGACACCGGGAATTACCTCTGGCAAGGTTGAGCTTTTCAACGGTACCGTACGTCTGTCTTCCTTGCGCTCCGTTCATGCCCGATAATTTGCTGATGCACTTTGAAGATATTACACGGATTCGACAGAATTATATTAGCCACTGGTGAGCTCGCTTAATTTACTACACCCATCTGGTTATATATTTTTTCCCTATAATCAATGATCATAGGATACCGCTATTCATTCCCCTTCCTTCCCCAGTACATCAACACCTCTCTACGTGCAAATGAGACCGTACCGATTCCAGGCACAAACGCCAAGTCAACTCAACGTCAACAACCGCTGATAACAGACGGAACCCATATCCGAAGCCTCCATCTTGATATATTCTATATTGAAGAACCGACGATTGGGTTTATTAATAGTAAGTATTCAAGTCTTAGTCTTGTGTCCCGAGTCCCCCTCTAATCTCTCCCTCCTCCCCTCCTAACTCAAAACAACAGTGAACACCGGCATCGAAACATTCCTCTACTCCGAATTCACATCTGCGGCGTTATCCAAAGTATGGGCTGGACAAGCTAAACTGCCATCTTCCGATTTCATGTGGGCGAGACATTGGGAGCGGGTCGGGAAAGGGTACGGACGCACGTTCATGGCATATGGTGTTGAGAAACAAGCTGGTGAGCAGAAGCCATGGGCTTCAGAATTTGTTCGCCAACCTCATTACTAATCCTGCTTGCTCTAATTTAGCAATAACAAAATACCTCGTCGGGTGGCTTAATCAAGATGCTGTAAAGTACGGTGGATATCAGGTTCGTAAACAATATCCTTCTCCTTTTTGTCAGGCCCAGTCTAATTATCGGTACCCCTGGGAGGGAAACTAGCTGAACCTACCCTCCGACAACCGATTACAAATTTCTAAACTCTGGGTCGCCGCTCGGTTTCCCAATTATCGTGGTGGTGACGGCTCTAATGGGGAGTGGGAGCCACTAAGTACCGGTGATGGGCTCTTTCCGATTAATGATCTTGGATTCGACTCGAATTCAGAAGGGGAAAGAGACGTCGAGACATGGAGTGTTGGGAGGGATGATTGGTGAATGAGGTCCGAGTCATAACTAGAGATGAATTGTATAGGATTTTCAAGCCGTAATATTTTTCAAAACCTGCTCATGCCAAATACTGCCAAATGCCACCTATACTTTGGACCACGAGCTCTCATACTTTTCTCCTTTCAAGATCTTATCCAAATTCCCCGTCGATGACTTTATGACTTTCTTCTCCTCCAATCTCTTCCAAAATCCTTCGATGAACCTAAGACTAGGAAGAATAGTAGGACCACCTCCCTGCTGCAAACATGATGCAGCTAAGAGTTCATTCATAGGACCTTCCCCAATGATATTCTGCATCACATCATGACTGGGAAATCGCGCTACCCCCAGTAATATCCAAGTTTTCGCCCCGATGGAAGCATGTTTCCGCCTAGCATATCTCTCGAGACCATGTCCGTCCGCCGCACGCCGGAAAGTGATTTCGGCATACTGGGAATCACCCAAAGAGATCCACCAATTATCGGGATTAGGTTCCCCCTGTGGATCGTCACGGTCTTGACGCAGGAGCCAAACCTTCACGTCGGCGTTGGCTATGTGAGGGGAATCGATGTGAATAAACGACGAGAAGAGCAGTGTATCTTTTGGAAAATACCTACTTGGTATGGTGTATTTCGGAAGGAGGGGCCGAGGCCCAATTACATTGTCACTGCTTTCCAAGTGGGTGCTTGAACTTGAGCCCACATGATTCGCCCCTTCCAATGTCGAAATGCCCCGTCATTGTCTGTATAACCTTCTTCTCCTCCAGCAACTTCCAGACCCCTTAAATGAACATAAGACTAGGAGAGTCACCACCATCATGACCTCCCTGCCGGGATCGCGATGCAGCTAAAAGTCTATCGATAGACCCCTTCCCTAGAATATCATGTATCACATTACCACTCGGAAAATATGCTTCTCCCAACAAAATCCAACTCAACGGTCCATCAAGTCGATGTTTCTCTGCCGTGTATTCCTCAAGCTGTCGACTCGGACCAGAGTCTACAGCCCGGAAAGTTACGCCGATATGTTGTTGATCGCCAAACGAAATCCACCATTTATTCGGATCCACCTTTTGCGGGGTATCTTGACGCAGGATCCAGACTTTTACATTAGTATTAACTACAGGTGAAAGAATGTCGGATGAATATAGACTTAGGGGGAAAGGAAGAGAACACGTACGTGGAATGTATTTTTGAAGAGCTTGTGCGAGTTCATTGGTAGTTGATGCTGGAGCAGCAGCACATGTAGCGTTGAAAAATGACGTGGAGAGAAGGAGGGATAGGACGATCAATGAGCGCAGCCAGAATGCTGATGATGGTGGTACGAGGAAGAAAGATTTCATCGAATGTATGTGATATATTGGTGTTGTAAAAACGGGACTACATGGAAGGAAGGACATGGTTTTCACATCTGGGTGGGGTGAAATATTACTGCTTGTTCAGTTCAGTTTATGTTGCATTGTACATTCTTAGGGACCTCCGACAGGCCTAATCTTAGCCCACTACACCCACAAAACAGTATCCCTCATTATGCCTACAAGACCCCTTTTGACCCAGGTCTTACACATACAAAGGGAATGAAGAAGTTGTCTATTTTGTTCTGTAATAAGTGGCAAGTATCAGTGCTGATGGTAGTTGCTGTGGACTCTCCACCCTTACTCTGGTGAATTCATAGGCTTTGTAGATCTATGTCAACAACTTATATAACTACTGATATAAGTCAACAGTAACAGATTCTCTTGTATATAGGGAGGGGAAGTTCTTAAAAAACAGAGAGAGATGAACACAGCTCAATCATATAGCAGACCATTTTTGATCAAGGCAATGGAGTTTGGGAATCGGGGCCTTATGACACATTTAAATGGTTTGGGGTGTCTGTGAGATATGTAAGTTCATCCTTAAAATTTCAAAATGTCAAAGTGCTTACCGAACACTGTATTCTGTAAGTTCCATATCAATGGGAATGGGTGAGCCTTCTCTGTCTATTGCAGGTGTAATTTTGAATGCATGAAACACTGTTACAATAAAAATCCAGATGGTAGTTTCTGCGAAGTCCATCCCTGGGCATGCTCTGCAATGTCATGTTCAAATGAGCCTGGCTACCAAACGACTTCTAACACACACCTTCTTCCAAATCCAAATGCAGATTGTCGAGGATCAGGCTGTGGTATGCGTCCAGGCCCTGTCAAAAATCTATCTGGGTTGAACTTTTCTGGCTTTGGATAAATTTCAGGATCATGGAGCATGGCCCTGATAAGCATAAGCATGGCAGCTTGTAGAATGAAGACTGATGACTCACCAGCTGTTTGCAATTACTGTGGAACCAGCGGGTATGAAGAAGCCATTATACTCATCATCACGGGTAAGGCAATGTGGTACACCTTTCAAGCTTGGTATCAGTAAAACACAATGTAATAATCTTGCACATACCAACAGGTGTTACAGCTCCCCATCTTTACAACTATTGTCAATGCTGAAATTAGTCTTAGACTGACTCTTACCGAAAGGTTTCGCTGATGATGCACTGAATATATGGTAATTTGGTGCGATCAGAAAGGTCAGGCAGTCGATTTCTTCCTATCACTGTATCAAGCTCAGCTTGAGCTCTTGCTTGAATAATTGGATCTGCCACCAATGAAAGCATTGCACTCATTATTGCTGATAAGGTCTAAATAATAATTCAGTTGCGGTGTTGATATGAACTTGAAGTCCACATACAGTATCAAATCCAGCTAAAATCATTTTTTAAAATAACAATGTCAGTGATGGGGCTAGTATCACTCACCGGAATATACATTGGCACCAGTGTCTTGAACTCCTTTCTCATCTGTGAAATTTGTATCTTCAAGCAGAGTTGAGATATAACATGGCTTGGCTGTTCCTTCAGCCTGATTGATTACAAATTAGACCTTGTGTACCACCTACAAAAATTATTCTAGCACCATTTTCCTCTTGACATTATTGAATGGCATGTGGCGCATGGCGGCAAGATCCTCTCGGGTTCCTGGGGGAAGGCGCTTAAAGCTCGCTCCTGGCAGCCAGTCTGGAATGAAGCGCACTTGAATTCATTGATCAGGGAATTGTTGTGAAAGATATTGATTATACTTGTGAAATCACTCACAAATCGGAATGAGGTCCACAATATGGGCACCAACTGCACCAGCTGCAGCAATAGTGCGACCACCCTTGGATGCCACTTGAAGGAAAATGTCATCATTAGATTTAACTTCATGGCCAAAAATAATGTCCATGATTATAGCTCCAGCCATTCTACATCATTGACACATTGACCTACTGTCACATGAATTGATAGATAACATACCGTTCAATATGAAGCTTGTAGTGCTCTGGGTTGTCTAGTAGACTCTTCAAGAGAAGACGTGCTTCTCTGAGTTGAATCGGGTAGTAGGTAGGCAAGCATTGCTTGGAAAAATATTGCTGAAGATATCTTCGATGTCTTTTGAATGTTTCCCCATAAGGGACAAGTGGGAGGGCCCAACTCCAGCCAATTCTGAAATGTGAAATGAGGCTCGAAATTGTATGCTGATTTGTACTCACACGTCACCAGCCATTGGAACATGTGGTCTAGAAGAATAGATGGCACTGCGCTTATCCAAAAGATCATGTGCAATGGTGGCAGAGTTAATGACAACCAGAGATTTCTGCATAACAGTCAAGTATATAATGCTCCCTTGAGGAATTTAACAAAGAGAGAAGAAACACTGAATTATGTACTAACCATACTTTTTGCCCCAGCTGGCATAGATTTTCCAGGGGGCCTCAGTAGGAATGTCGAACAGATTTCCTATGAATAATCGAGCCTTTGGGCCAGGAGGCACATGCTTCCTCACTGAGAAAAACTTGAACCAGTATAAAAGACCGATAGCCATTGTTGAAGTTGCAACAAATTGTGTGAACATAATATGGAGGAATATTGTTTGAAATGTATGCAACTAGGTCCTTATGCCATACCATTTTAAATGAAACATGTCATATATTCTGGATCATTCCCCCGATGTTTTCAAGAATCAGATGATACATTTGTGATTTGGAAATTTCAGATGAACTGATTGGAGAATGTGTCAATCAAATCTAATATCATTTCTCATCTGCAAAACATGTATACTCTAATCATCAGAGAGCAGCTGAGAGCGCTTCCCAGCAGCCAAAGCACCCAGAGCGATCTCCATCTATTACCCTTGCTCTGGCAAACATACAGGTTTTGCAGATGCTCCAGTTACCCGACTGAATTCAAAACTTTGAGCACTGTTTGCTCCAACATGACATGAGACAGCTCATATTTTGTGGGTTGCGCTCGCTGTCATTCGGCCGTTCCATTTAGGGAACCACACCACTTACGTGGTGGGGCCGTCTAAAAATCTATCTATATATCTATCATATACGTCCTAGTATACAGATGAAATCAATTCTCATTTTCCATGGTCAGGAATTACATTTACGGAGTCTAGAAACCATGCTTTGATGTTATGAAGAAGGATTTGAATACATATCATGTCGACAAACCTATTTACTTTTAACAAAAGCCCACACCGGATTCTGCCATAGACCCCGATCCAGCATACTCTGCCTGCGGTCATTTTCCCATCGATTTCATCAGATTAATTCGATTCTCCTGATAGTCATTGAAATATCAATCAAGTTAGTGAAGTCACGCTGGAATTTCTCTCTTGGGATTAAAATATCATTAGATGGTATCTATATAACTCAAGCCCCAGGGATATGTAATTCTTTAGAATTCTGTACAACTCTACCTCTTTTGCCATAAATGCACACTCCTACAGACACAGTTCCCTGTATGCACTAATCAGCATAACTCTACCTTGCTATCATTTCTCATCAATTGTGCATCGACTGCGGATGCAACCAACGCTCAACATCGGAACTTTATTACAAACAGCTGTTGACATCAGTCCCTGTGGTAAGTAATATGGTACTCAGCATGTCCGACACGTTCCGAGATCATCCCAATGAACACATGACAATTCAGCGTAACTGACCCAATTATGACATTGAATAAATCACACATCAAGCCCCCCGCCCTGAATTATCATCAAACAAGTTCTGAAAGGGTATACATGAATGAATTTGATAGTGGAGCATTCTCAAAAGAACGGCGGAATGTAGATGAAAATGCAACACTAAGCAATACTTAACCAACTATGTACTGCCTTGAGTTTGAATTTATCAGGCCTCACCCATCACTCTGATGGTGAATTCCAGTTTCAAAAACCCCTTTTGTTGGACAGGAAAGTTGAGTTCTTTCCACATGCTTCAAAGGGTATGATAATAACAATGCCGGTGAAGTTGCCTTGTCTAAGAATGCAGCATAAATCTCCAAAACCTACTACATTTAAGGGACTAACTGTCGACAGCATTAGCCAACTTATTTTCCTACTTTGTGATGGAACATACCTCTGATCACTCTACCATATATATCCCAGATACTATGTCAAACTGGCCATGGCCCAGGATGATTAACCCTCACTATGAAGAAGTGAAGGCAGTCTCTGATGCATGGTTTCATTCTTTTGCAGCATTTGATGCAAGGGCTCAACTTGCTTTTGACAAATGCAACTTTGGTATTGCTCTTGAACAACTATCAACTTCTCTTTTGACATCACCACCAGGGCTACTAGCTGCATTGGCTTATCCATGGGCCTCGAAAGGTAGAGACCTTACCACATCTTATTCTATCCATTGTCTAAAATATTCATCAAAAAGAACATCTCCGCACTGGCTGTGACCTGATGAACTTGTTTTTTGTCATTGATGAATACACCGATGTAGAGACCGAAAGTGTTGTCAGACAAATGGTTGACATTGTAGCTGACGCATTGAATCACCCACATAAAACGCGCCCATCCGGCGGGAACATCCTAGGCTTAATCACACAGCAGTACGTCCTTCAATCTACTATGTATCTTGTCCCTAAATTGGTATGGTAACTTACTGCCATGCAAGCATCTCTTGTATTATCAGACTTATAAAAACTAATCCTACCATCCAGATCCTGGAAGTTGGCAATCAAGACTGCTAGCCCAACCTCTCAACACCATATGGTTGAAAGTTTCACAGCATATCTGGAATCTGTTGTCCAACAAGCAGCTGATCGCGATAGAAGCCACATCCGGACAGTTGATTCATATTTTGAAACTCGTCGGGAGAACATTGGTGCTCGACCGTCCTATGTTCCTATGGAACTGGGGTTAGACCTTCCTGATGAAGTCTTTTATCATCCGGTTATTTTGGAGCTGTCCATGTATATAGCGGATTCAATCATTCTCGATAATGTGAGCAAGTGAAAATATCTATGGTAGCATTGACTCATGTTATGTGTTTAGGATATTGCTTCATACAACAAGGAGCAAGCAAATGGAGATGATCATCATAATATCCTTACCGTGGTTATGCATCAACTAGACACAGATCTGAATGGTGCTATGGTCTGGGCCACTACTTACCATGACGAAATTGAGACGAAATTTCTGGATGGGTTGAAGTATGTCCCGTCTTGGGGTGATGATTTGGATGGTCAAATACAGCAGTATCTCACCGGTCTTGCCAATTGGCCACGTTGCAATGATTGCTGGAACTTTGAAAGTGGACGATACTTCGGGAAGAATGGAAAAGAAATCCAGAGAACTCGAAAGGTTCCTCTCCTCCCCAAATCAAAAGGGAGTACAGTAGTCTTCATTGTCTTCTATGTTGATCAATCTATTTGATCAAACATGACAAGTTGGAAGGTCCTTAGTCAAGAACAGAGTAGATATGTAGATAAAATAAATAGAATAGAAAATATTTTTTCTCTGTTATTGCCAGCCTAGAGTGCGGGCCCAATATTTTCCGGGATTAGTATGATTTGAATCCGCAACTTTCTGTAAGGTTTGCATCATGCATACATTATGAGAGAAAAATGCTCGAAAAGCACTATGAGTAGACTGATTTCAGTGCTTCTAGCACTAGGATCTGCTGTGATCTACTCTCAGCTCTGGTTTTTCAGACGACTGAAAATGGTAACATTTGGAATGATCTCAAAATGGGGATGATGAGTTGTCAGTGCACATTCAACAATCTGGAAAACTTGAGTTTTCAATTACATATCCAAAGACTCTTCAGAGTGCTAGAGAGAACTGTGTCCTTGCCCTGGCAAGTATGCAGATTTTCTCATTATGTACAATATGTCCTTAGTCCTGACAAAAAAAAGTCTGGATAGTCAGTACTAAAGCCGTAACCAAAGCCAGTAGAAAGAACAAATCCCTATATGCTTTAGAAATTGTACACTTTGTACACCCCATTATAATAACAACCTGGGATTATTTATCAACTTGCCATCTCAATGTTCTCTTTGTCATTGCTAAGAGTTTGGCTTTTGGGATGGTAAAAAGATAGTACCACAATAGCCTGGATTCCTCCCAGGGCAACGAGGAACCACAAGGCAGATGATGGTGCATGTCACAAAGCGTCAGAGACGGAGTGACTAAGCGGAGCAACGGGGTAAGCGGCAGCGCGGAACGACGGAGAAGGCGGTAGAGGCGGAGCAACTGA
>MU795496.1:0-20114 GCA_027886305.1 Lentinula aff. lateritia | reverse complement strand
CATTGAAGCCCCGCTTCGAAAATTTGGGCCTACGGCTCATTTGAGCTCTGGGTCATGTTACGGATTATGCGTTACATTCCAAAACTTTGACCCGCCGCATCAATTGCCCATAATCAAACACTGTTTAATAGAACTGCATGCCTGTGTAGGGGAAACTCTGAACCCGGCGATATGGATTCAGAAAATAATTCTCACACTGCCAATTTTGGAAATTCGGAGATTTTTGGGGCCTAAATTGGAAACGGGTCCCCCGGGGCCGACCGGTCCTAGTATATGTATTGCTCAGTCGAAACACCATTCCGGTCTTTCTTCTCAACCACATCCATCGTCTCAATAGCTGTTTGCTTGTTTATCTGTTGAATGTAAGTCCAAAAGTTTTATAGCATTGGTGACGCTGACCCAACATTGTTACTAAGTCTAAGTGAGTAGCTGATAAGGTTGTCGCCATCGTGGATCTCAATGCGGTAACCGAAGCAGCATGCAAATATTCGTCAAAACTCTTACTGGGAAGACGATTACCCTTGAGGTTGAATCTTCTGACACAATCGACAATGTCAAAGCCAAGATCCAAGACAAGGAAGGGTGAGTGGCGCAGTCCTTCTGCATGTGTGTGTTCAAATTGAAGTTGTCATGTAGTATTCCTCCTGATCAACAGCGATTGATCTTTGCTGGAAAACAGCTTGAGGATGGTCGCACTCTTTCTGACTACAACATCCAGAAGGAATCTACTCTTCATCTTGTTCTTCGTCTTCGTGGTGGAATGCAGATCTTTGTCAAGACTTTGACCGGAAAGACTATCACCTTGGAGGTCGAGTCGTCTGATACCATTGACAATGTGAAGGCAAAGATCCAGGATAAGGAGGGTATTCCTCCTGACCAACAACGTCTTATCTTTGCTGGAAAGCAGCTAGAAGATGGCCGCACTCTTTCGGATTATAATATCCAAAAAGAATCGACTCTTCATCTTGTTCTCCGTCTTCGTGGTGGGATGCAGATCTTTGTGAAAACATTGACCGGAAAGACGATCACTCTCGAGGTCGAGTCTTCTGACACTATCGACAATGTCAAGGCAAAGATTCAGGACAAGGAAGGCATTCCTCCCGACCAACAGCGTTTGATCTTTGCTGGAAAGCAGTTGGAGGATGGTCGTACGCTCTCTGACTATAACATTCAGAAAGAGTCTACCCTTCATCTTGGTAAGTCTTCCTTGGGAGCTTGGAAAGTATCCTAATACTGTGTTCCTCTCCAGTCCTTCGTCTCCGTGGTGGTGACTTGTAACTTATGAAGTTAGCTATTGTTCGTTGTAGTATGTAGTTTGTAATTGGAGCTGGTTATGAACTCAAGTCGTTTGATTCATGATGCTAATTGAACTGGTGCAGTGCCATTCACCCTTCATTGCCACAACAACGAGCGACGACCTGATCGTAATTAGAGAACGCCATTTCCAGTGCTAACGTTGACGTTGACGTTGAACGTTTCATGCTCAGCCTTCATCGCTACACCGGGCCTCGGAAGATACTTATGTCAGCCGGTCACAACGTCACGTATACTATTCTCACTCGTTCATCCACTGCTTTCGCATGGCTTTTTCCGACCACCATCCTCTTCATCGTCTCAACGTCTCCTCGTGGCCTCACATGGCCCCAAACTCGTCTGTACACGCTTCGTCCCCACGAGAACCTTTGACATGGCGCCCCACGAAAATAATGAACATGCGCGACTTGTCCAAGGACGACGACTTTCTCAGTCATCTACTGGTCGAAAAGCTCGGAACCGGCTCTGTGCCTTTACTTGTTCATAAAATGGATAGCTCGCGTAGGCTACCAAAAGTCTCCCCTCATGACCTAATAGAGATAGTTCGACGCGTATGTTTTGTTCAATCTCGTTCTTGCCTTTGCACATTCTGACGACCCCATTCTGCAGTTTGTCATGTTCAAAGGCCCTTTGCAGCATGCAGTGCGGAACGCTGTAGATGATCTTGTTTAGTACGCCTCCTTTTCTCGAGTTTTCTCGAAATCACTTGGGGTTAACGACCTTCTTCCTCTATCTGACTCAAATAGCCTGACACCAATTCGTTACTACCTTCAGAACTATACCCAGAAGCAAATCAACGCGTTCGCCACGTGTGTAATATCTTCTATCCCAGTCCTCGTCACTCACTCGCTGTTTTCAGTCATGCCTCTCGCTACTTCGAGCTCTATCATCCCTCGGGTTCTATCGAGATTTCACATACATCGCGTTATTCACATCGTACGGGAAAGTCGGAACTGTGCATCCTTGCAACACGCAATCTTGCACCGGGCTCTGTTATTACGGAGCTGAAAGGGTCAATGGCGAACTTGACGGACGAAGAGGATCGTGAACTAAAACGTACCGACCTCAGGAACTCGGATATTCGACGGGATTTCAGTGTCATACACTCCAAATCTATGAAGAAGAATCATCTCTTCTTAGGACCTGCCCGATTTGTAAATGTGAGCGCTGAAGACACTTTTCACGATCACGGTCTCCTGACCATTTATATTCAAGCACGATTGTGACAATAATTGCGAACTATTTCGGGAAGGAAGATACATCACGTTCAGAGTGCTCAGACCAATATCTATTGGAGAAGAGATCACTGCGCATTATGGGGACTGCTATTGTATGTCTTGGTCTGTGATTTGTTGCTCGTATTTTGATTGCCTTGGTTATGCAGTTGGTCGCAAGAATCGCCATTGCCTGTGCGAGACGTGCGAGAAAAAGGGCAGGGGTGGTTACGCTCCTGATCACACGGACGATGATATCCCATCAGATTCAGCTTTTTCAGATTCAGATTCAGATGGTTCATCTTCTGAGTCTGACGCCACATCTAGTGGACAGGACGATGGCGCTGTTAAACGTCAAGTAAATCTGAACGAAAGGCGCACACGCCGTGGCGTGTACGCTGTTGTTACCAAAGAGGAGGACCATTCCGATGAAAGTGATGATGAGGATGGGAGTGTTAGGCCTCTAGCAGGCGCATCGGATATCCCTTCACCCGGTGAGATGGAAATGGCGGAATCAACTTCAGATCTCACGTCAATACCGTCATCGCGAGCAGTCTCCAACTGCAACCAAGCAGGACCTTCGTGCTTATCCTCCTCCACTTCCGAATTAACTCCGATTTCCCGCTCAACCTCGTCTTTGAGTTCTCTGTCTTCCTCTGAAGGAACATCATCCACTCACAAAGGCTCATCCTATCAGTCCATCATTGCTACACGACGTCAGAAAGCCCAGGCAGAAGCTGCTGCCCTTGTGAATGCCTCTGCAGCCCTGCCGGAGGATTCGCTGTCTTCCGTCTCTTCCTTGCCACATTTAACACAGGCCTCTATGTCAGTAACACCGAGCAAGGGCAAAGTAAAGCAAAAGGAGCAGATCCGTGCTTCCTCAACTCCGATGCGGCCCGACAATCTCCAAGCTACTGAAAGTGGTAAAATGAAGGATGAAGATCCGCGGATACTAAGGCCTCGACCATCAGCCAGTGTTACTATGTCTGAGGCTGCCAAAGAAATAAATTCGAAGACAGAAATTCCTCGCGGACCAGATGGAAAACCTCTTCCCATCTGTGCCACATGTCGCAACATTTTACCGGTCATTTCAGTAGACCATCAAATCGTATGGGGCCTTGGATTGGAAAAAGATTCTAAAAAGAAGAAAGCGAAGCAGGATTGTCCAAGGTGAGTTCTGGTAGAATCTTGTAATACAGAGGCATATGTATAACGCACATGTTTCTAGGTGCATGCGCCACTACGCTATCTATGGCGAACTTTGGCCTCGACGCGTCCCCTTGCCTGGATGCACCTCGACTTTCAATACAACGCCACGTGAAGAGACGACACCCATAGAATTTGCTCGAAAAGTAACACACAAAGTGTTACCTGTGTTGGATCGTAAAATTGCGGCGGTCGCTTCGTCCAAACGGAAACGGTCTTCTGAAGGCCCTCTAGCTGAGGAGGCAAATGAACATTTTGCAAAGAAACCTAAGATTTCGGTTGACCGCACAGTAACAAAGAAGCGAATTCCGATCCCGCTGCCTGAAGGTCAAAAAAGGAAACGTGGACGACCGCGTCTAATGTCTGTTCCCGTGACGGTCCTGGCCCTTCCACCGATTGTGAAAATGGAAGACACTGAGGAGCCGCTCCATCCTAACGGCTTCAAATCGCAGGGTCGGAGAATGAACGGACGTTTTGAAAGAAAACTTTCATCGTCGAGTCCTCAAAAAGGCTACGATCTCGACAAAAGTCCCAAAAATGCACTGGCCGGTCGTGCACATCGAGCTCTTGAGAGGGAAAAAGCAAAGCAAATCGTAGAACGAGAATTGCTAGTGAAAAGAGGATTAAGCGATGGTGAGATCGAGCGGATCACGAAGAAGGGGAAATGGGACGGTAGCAACCCGTACGACAAGGAGCCACCTCTCAAGAAAGTTTTCCCTAAAAGGTCGACCTCCTTCCGTAGCGGCAATCTATTTTCGAGGCCGAATCCGATGAGTTTCGCTGCTCGAGCGTGGGCAAACCCTCTCGTTTCTGACGATGCTTCGTCCGAAGATGAGAAGGGTCCTGATACCCCGGAAGATTCACTTTCTCCTCCTGCAACTGTAGAAGTGGAATTGGAGGACTGGGATCGAGGTCCATCCCTCATAGTCACTGCGCCAGCGGTGCCTCCCGCTTATAAGCCATCGCCTTTCAGTTTCGCACGCCGTCGTTGGTCTTCATTATCTGCTTCACCCATTGAAGAATCAAAGAAATCAACTAGTGAGTCGAGGCCGAATGCGGACGCGCGGCCTCCTTTGAACATGGAGAGAATCCTTGGCAACAACTCATCTAGCATAACATCGATACTCAAGGATGGAACGTCGTCGTATGAAAAATGGAACCCGAATCATGGCACATACTCATCGGAGGAAGAAGTACGTTCTCTCTCCCCTACTACGGGTTATAAGACCTTTATATTGATAAACAACTCTAGGATACCCCAAATCTCTTTACACTACGAGTCTCTCCGCTTCACGGGGGCGAGAGTAACACACGACCCTTGCTTCTCCAGCATACATATCCGTCAGATGTAGCTTATACTCAGGGGCATGCCTTCACGCACGATCTTTCCTTTGCACCTCCTGCTTTTGTTGCGCCGACCTTCAACGACGCTGGTTGGGAATCCGACTTTTCGGATTCATAAATTATGTATTTGTTTTTATTGTCTTGCTCTGTGCTGTACGCAATTCTCTGCTTTTGATGACCCATCTGGACCTCGCATTATTGTATCCTTTATTTTACTGATTCGTACGAACCCCGAACTTTTGATGCTGTTCGTATGTATAACTGAGGGAAAATCTGTACGCACTAGTTGTTACACTACATAATTGCCTCTATTCTTGCATTAATCTGGTGATTTGCAAAACTGAAAAGACCCTTTGGCCTTACTCGGTGTTCATATTAGATGTCCTTCATTTATGAAAGACGTACTGAGCATCACAAAAAGAGTACGAAGCCCAATTTAGGTATAGCAATTACTCCGGCTTCGGCATAACTGGACTCCCGGTCCACTTCTCCAGATTTACTCCTACACTGCAAGCCAAAATTCCAACACCGAACAGAACCATGCCTGAAACATCTAAGAAGACTATATACGACAATACCCGGCAAAAGGCTACCTCTCAGGATGAATTTCTCAAGTCGTCTCTAGCACGAATCCAACAAGTACAAATGCACTTAGATTCAACTCCCAGAGGTATCCGGATGAAAGGGAAAGTCTGCATAATCACTGGCGCTGGGTCACTCAAGGGGATCGGGTGTGTGAAGGATGCACATTGTGATTACTGTATGGAAAATTCACCAACGTGGTTCTTCTATTACAGCCGCGCTACTGCGTTTTTATTTGCTCATGAAGGCAAGAACGTTCCTCACTGAAATGAGCTCCAGGATCTTGGCTGAAGATGGCTGAAGGCGCCGCACACCTTTATCTCAGCGATTATGACCCCACACACTTGCCTGATCTCCGAAATACTCTTCAAACTAAATATCCAGATACCAAGGTAATGATAATATCCTATGGTCATTCCCTGATGTCAGTCATCTACTAATATAAAACCAGGTCACTACCGCTGCTTTCGATGCAGCTTCGGAACAGGACGTTATCTCAGTTTGTGAACAGGCTTTTCAGGAGGAAGGACGTCTCGATGTATTTTTCGCAAATGCGGGATGGGCTAGTCGTGACATGCTATCCAATACTGATGCCAAAACTTTTATGGAAAGCATGCGAATCAATGCACTATCGTGATTAACTTATCCAGCTCCGTTCTTCAGAAACTCTAGTTCACATGTTATCGCAGATGTTTTCTAGCCATCAAATATGCTTCTCCGTGGATGGCCAAGACAAACGCTTCTCGAGGTAAGCAACTCAGTGGAGGAAGTATAATCCTGACAGCATCTAGTACGTGTTCGAAGTCTTCCTTTTAATATCCATAGCTCATGTTTTACTTCCGGCAGTCGCTGGTTTGCGCTCTGGTGCTGGCACTGTTGACTGTGAGTGTCATTTCGTTCCATTGTCGTACAACACAGTATATACCTTCCCATAGACTCTGCGGCAAAGGCAGCAGTAAACTCAATGGCAAAGACTGGAGCTAATCAGTTGGCACGCACTGGCGTACGAGTAAACTCAATCTGCCCCGGACTTATCGAGACTGGAATGACGAGTGATACGTTTGAGTACGCCAAAATGCGGGGAAGCCAAGGCAAAATTGGGCAATTGAATCCACTGGGAAGATGGGCTGTTTCTGAAGAAATCGGGCAAATGGCCCTGTTTTTGGCAAGCGGTGAGCTCCGGATTTTTCTCTGCAAGATTTTCGGGCACTCACGGCCTGATCTCTGTCCCTACATAGATGATTCGAGCTACGTGAACGGGTAAGTGCTAGAATTTCCTCAATTTGGTGTTTAAATTCTGTTTTTTATTTCTTCCATTCTGGTAGACAAAACATAGCCGTCGACGGCGGCCTGTCGTCGTCACATCCTGTTGTCCCAGGTCGTTGGGCTTGATTGATAGCTGGGAATTAACGGAGTGTAATGGCATTCATGTAGTGAATGGTCGATGAGCAGGGCAGTTCTCACCAGTCCGTTTTCCGATATGGCGTGGATAATATATGTCCCAAATCTGGTGTTTCTAAGTCCTGAGCCAGTAACATCGTCACTTGAAATGGTTTCTGAAGGCTGCTTGCTCGTGTCTTTGCTGCACATCAACGTGTATCTCGGTGAGGTGGCGTGGTGTATCAAGTAACTCACATGCTTCTATTCCAGCACAGTTTAGAAGTTCAAATTCAAATTCATCGGTAACTGGGAAAGGGCCTTGTGCCGAGGCACTGACCTTGCCTGGATTCCCTGATTTGCCTTTGTTTCACAATAGTAGTGTATCAGGATTTGTTGGAAAATTTGTTATGATATGTGCTGCATGGTATTGAACTCTAGAGTACAGAACTTGTGTAGAAAACAGGGCAGAGCAAATTTTTGTACTTGCAAGTACTACATTTTTCAGATAGCATTGCAATGAAGTGGTTGGATTGAGTAGCCAATACTTAGAACAGTGAGATGAAGTCAAAGCAATCGAGGGACAAGCCGGGCCGAGAAGGAAACTGTGTTATGGCATATTTGCGATATGGAACGAAACCTGCATCAATTATCACAGTCCGAGAAACCTAGCCAAGCAAGGTGAAACTCCAAGACGACGAGCCCACTCAATAAGGGCATCATTATATGAAAGGATAGTCAGTTCATGCTCACAACTTTGGTTCGCCTGAACCTCACTCGTCTTGGGCCATTGTCTCAGTCCTTCCATTCTCATTATATACTACATCAACATTGAGTCTAATGAGCCTCAATGCATGCCAATAGTACAGTAATGGGAAGGTAGTCCACAGACAAAGACTTGAGGTGAGTATATTGAAAGCCCATTGTCTGAAAGACGAGGGTCATTGTTCTCTGAATGCTAATGTGCTAATGTGCCCTTCTTTATAGCAACACCAGGCTGATCATTTCTTATACGTTGAGACATCGCAATGCCTTTCGGACCTGTTGGTCGATATGTATACCTTCACTGACATCCTTCAGTAGTTACTGAACGCGTCATTAGCCACTAGCTAGGGCGAAACCTTACACGAAAATTGCACGAAACTTTGAACATGGAGCATATGCTGTCTTTAATGACACTAAGCCAGATTAAGTGACGGGCAGTGACGTTTTTGCGTTTAATGCAGTACTTTTAGAACCATGGACATGGATATGAGCATCCATTACTTGATCGAGACACATTTCACCTCTGAATTATATCAATCAGTTGTATATACATGAAAATCGAACATCGATACTAACCAAATGACAAAGTGGCGTTACCGGGAATTTTAGGGAGAGAACCTCTCTTTCCATATGCGAGAGTAGGAGGAACTGTCAATGTTCTCTCACCACCGACTTGCATGCCAACAATTCCCTGATCCCACCCTATATATCATATCGTAAACATCGCATTCCTCCCGGAAAATGATTATGCGTACCTTTTATTACCTCACCGTCACCGAGACGGAAAACGAACTGAAACAGTGGTGAGTACAGGTTCCAAAAAGAGGCAGAATATAATTACTGGGCTTCCTTTTGTGTTCTGGTCAAAAATCTTGCCATTCGCGAGTTTGCCAATGTAGCGCATGGATACCAGTTGACCGTTCTTAGCCATAGGTCCCGTCCCAATTGTGGCATCTTGGATCTTCAAACCGGACGGGAATTCCTTTTCCTTCAGCTTTGTCTTGTCCTTCTTCTCCTCTCCTTTCTTGCCATCCGTTTTCTTTTCCTCTCCTTTCTTCGCACTGGTCTTAGCGTCTGTTTTTTTCGTAGTGACCTTCACATCTACTTTCTTCTCATCTGTCTCCTTCCCTACTATCTTTTCTGCCACTAGAGGGGTAGCAGCGGTACCATCTTGAAGCTTCTGCTTCTTGTTCTTCTTCTTTTCAGCTTTAGAAGGGTGCTTCGCGGTCTCATTGGATACTAGAGAGTCGCGGCCACGTTTTGAACCCGTGGCTATTGCTTTCTCATCATCTTTCAAATCACTGTGCCTCATACATTAAAATGAAAACCTACAGTGTAATGAGCTTCCAGTACGCACCTGGCATCGCTATCCATATCCAAACCATCCGGGGGCATTTCAACGTCCGAGCTAACGTAACGAAGGTCGTGTACATCTTCGTCGTCATCATCCTCCTCGTCGGAAAATCCAGGAAATCCAGATTCCTCGGGGGGATCATTAACGGTCTGATCTTTTTCATGTATGAATTAAGTTTTGACTTTTGAACGCGTTTTCTTTTAAACAAGACTTACCGACATAATATCCACTTAAACAGATAGTGCTGTGGACAAAAAAAATTACGCGTTAAGAAGTGAGAAGATAGGATTAAAATAAATGTATTACTTTTTCCCGACAACTTGGAATTTGTAAACTTGTTCATCGAGGAGAATGATGTCGACGTTGGCTTGCTCGATCTGTTTCAAATATTAGTCACTAGAAAGTTTGAAAAAAAAGCATACTAACCTTACCGGCTGTCAATGAACATACGGTGACTACAGCGTTTTTTTCATCCTTGACCTTGTCCTGGTCCTCATCCTCATCCTCATCCTCCTCTTCGTCCGAGTCCTCCCCAAGTAAGGGGAAGCCTAGTTTGAAGGAGGTCCTCTCATTTGTATCGACGAGAACATCACCCAGCGCGACGTTGGTGATTTTTATGTCCTGAGGAGGACATATCTCCACCGTCTTCCCACCTTCAAGCTCAATGCCCCTGAAAAAATATGAGGGACCCGTTTATAGAGAGAGCGCGCCACGCACCAAACCCCAAGAGCGATAGACATAATGAATAATGAATGAACAGGAAAAAGACACGCCTAAAAATTTGAGTGTCTGTGTCTATTTAAGGAAGCGATGTCCCACGGAGCTACCAGCGCTAAAGCTTGTGCGCCGTAACAACCGTGCAGACTCAAATGGTGACTCTCATCGTCTGAAGTTAGAAGGCAGCTCATATTTCATCTCTAGTCAAATGTACTCAGACCCTACCTTGCCGCTGTGAGATCTACCCTTACAGCGGCCTTGACATTGGAAAATTTCTCATCTCAGGTACGTTCTATCTTACTATTAGATCCAACTATTCACTGTTCATATAGGTCGTGGAACGACACAACAAACCTGAAGTTGAAGCAGGGCAAGTGTCCATTCCATTTTTCAGCCTGATTCATCCGTCTAAAGGCGAACCTGTCCAGAGGATCCAAAGAAGTCTTACTCAATCCGTTGATTATCTCGCGTAACGAGAACGAACGCGTTCTCATCGAACCATCGATCAACTCAATCCGACTCAGCATCAAGATCAAGCAAGCAGACGAGATAGAGAGGATACTGTGCCACAAATTTACTCGATTCATGATGCAGAGAGCGGAAAGTTTTATTGTATTACGGCGGAAACCAGTTCCAGTGCGTCCACTCGCTTGTTACCACTGTATTCATCATATTGTTAAAAATTATCGACAGGGATATGACATCTCTTTTTTGATCACAAACACTCATTCCGAGACGATGTTGAAACACAAGATTGTAGACTTCATCATCCAGTCGGTGCTTTCCATAGCCTTGCTTCCTTGTGCTCAACGCATTTTCAGATTTATGGAAGAGGTGGACCGAGAAATTAGTGAGATGAAACTCAGTCTAAATGCTCGCGCCCGTATTGTGGCAGAATCTTATCTCACAGCTGTACGTTTGAGTCTGCACATGGCTGTTAAGGATTGACTAACACCTTCGAACAGATCAGTACCTGAAAATTGAAAGTATACCTCCTGCCCTATGAGAAACACTTTGGATGATCCGCCGAATAGTATCAGTAGGGAAATAGGTGGTTAAGAGATTATCAGTGTAGTGCCATCGATGATTATGTACATTAATGAACTTGAGGTAGGTAATTGATTACTAGGATTTACTGGTACGAGCATGTCCGGAATACTTGATAATTAGGAGTTTGACAGTGATTGGGCAATGCAAATTTCCCTCGATGGTTTCGACCAAGTCTGTCACGTTCAACTTCATATTCAGTGCGAAGCCAATCTTTGTGTGGCCTCTTGCTGTCTGACTCCAAAGAGCTGTATGAGATCTAGGTTCATCTAAGTTAACTTGTTAAGAACTTGTATCGAAAAACATCCACTGACCTTGCAACCTTGCCTCGCGATGCTGTCGTTCAGTTTCCGTTCTCTTGACTCCGGAAAACGCCTAAAAAGCCATTAAAGTCAGACTGATAGGTCTCGGGTCCGAATTTATAAGTTGATCACCTCTTTGATGAGTATCTTCTTTCGATCTTGGATTTCAAGAACCTAACAAAGGATGGTCAAAAAATGGACACCAGAAATGATCATGAATTTACTTTTGACTCAACCGTATCCTCGGCAATTAGCTGATAAACATGAACAGGCTTTGTTTGGCCAATACGATTGACCCTATCTATGGCTTGACTTTCGATACCTTCCTGCCACCAGCTAATTGTTCAGGCAACGGATTAGTGATGATGACTATCTTGATACAATGACATTGGCACGTACGGATCCATCCTATGCCAAAGATACATCATTGAATATAAGTGTGAGCAAAAGATATCCTTACAGATAAACATTATTCGCAACTGGTTCCATGATAAGCCTGTGGGGAATCTGCCTCAGAACGCTGTTGGAAACTCACCTGTGAGATTGAGACCCAACGCTCCAGCTTTTAAGGAAATGAGCATGACTGGTGGATTGTTTTGGTTCTGGGTGTCTCCAAATGAAAAGTCGTCTTCGGTTTCACTATTTCCCTGTGTCCGTTTCGCTTTACCTTTACCTTTGCTCTTCGCGGTAGCCGCAGCTGTGACTTCGTCGTCGTCTGAATAATCATTGTCCGCAGAAGGCATCACGAAATCTTCGTCGTCAGCATCCTGGTCACCTTCCGCAACTTTGACATTGTGGGATGCATTGCGCGAGAGTCGACGCGACCGCGATGCAACGGCTGGGGTGGATATTTCTTGCGGTACGGTTGGGATACTTTCCAAAGGAATCGAGAAGCGAGCAATGGCATCTGCCCTGCGCTTTGCAGACATTTGCCCATCGAACCGGACGTAAGTAATTCTGAGAGCGAGATGTTAACGAGAGTGAATGACCACAGCTGTTCAGCATACCCTTGTTCTTCAAATGCTTCAGCGATCTAGACGTGGTCAGCATTGTGAGGTAGGGAACATCGAAAAGCATTGACATACTTTGTCGAGAAAGCTCTACAATACAGATGAGTAAAGATGATTGTCAGATAGATGGCGCGACCCACTGTGAATTGAGAAAAGACAATGGATTTTTCCCCATTCGGAGTCAGCTTGAGAAGTTGTACCAATTGCTCGATTTTGGCCGAAGGCGCGTTGCGGATTCCCTCTTCGATTTCATCACCTTGAGAGCGGAAGGAAGGTTGTGTCATGTCCATCGAAGGTAATGGATCGTGAAGATCTTTGAGGCTTAGAACACGGCGATCCTGGATAGTAGGGCATTTAGCTCAAGTACATCTATGAGTGTAACTAATTCATACCATGGGACATTTTGAATCTCGAGTAATAGCTTCTTTGATACTAAACATCGCGTTAAACAAACGGGCACAGTTTTACAAGAGGAACAGAATACCAAGGTAAGCAGAAAACGTGGGCGCAACTAGTAATCTTTATTTCGGCCTCAACGGGCACCGAGAAACAGATTGGGCACTCCTCGCATTCCTCAATAGCTTGAGAAAGGCGAGCTTGCAGTCGCTGTTTCGATTCAGGAGTGAGATCAATATTATTGGATTTTCCGACATCGATCTGCTTCAACTGTTCCAAGTAATCACGAGGCAACAGCGCAGGATGCAAGGCAAGTTGGCGCATACGAGTCAGCATGCTCAAAGCATTGGACTGCATCTATCGAAACGTTGCATCAAAAAGGGGTGCTGATTAAGCGCGCAACATACCATAGCATGAGAGTCTCCGTGCATCAAAGCTTCGAATTTCTGCCCTGACAAGCGTTCAACTTCTTCATACAAGCTCTGCAAGAATGGTCATGGCTGATGTGATCTGGACTACGCAAATAGACCTTACTCTTGCTTCATCACTCAGTGTGACAGGGATTTTGATGATTTCGACCTGTGCCTGAAATCAACTATAGTACAACTTTGTAGACAAACTTCACACATACCGGAGGCAAAGGGACCAAAGGATTGCCTGCGGCGTCTTGCATCTGGAACTTTGTTTGAATTCCCGTGTCTTGGTTTCTGACTGTTTTTCCATACCTCTTTTGTGCGTCTTAGGCAGACGTGGCTCATGAGAGCCTGCCAACAGGGTTCGTGAATACTTCCATTAGCAGCGATAGTACGTACTCTTAGAAGTTCTGCGCCAGATGGGATTCCGTCTTTCAAAGGTCTTAAAAGAAGCCGCTTGAAAAAATCTGCGTTGTCAAGCGGACGGCAAATTCGAAGAAAGGTCAGCAAAGAGCCCAGGTCCTGGTGACTGTTGTGAGTGCGTAAAAAGAGGGAAGGAGGTCAAATATTACCTTCGGGGAATTGATCTATGAAAATGAATGAGTCGGAAAAGTCAAACAGACATCAAAGAAGAACATACAATGGGAGTTCCAGTGAGAACCCAGCGCCTATCAGCTTCAAGTGCACACACAGCTTGACTCATTTTGGCCTTTGAGTTCCGAATTGAGTGACCTTCATCAAGAATGACACGCTGTCAATAGACCTGAGCCCGATTACAGAGACGTTTAGCAGAGAGTCCACCTTCCATCTAACCCCAAACAACGCCTTTTCCGCTTTCTTTTTCTTGTTGACAGGTTGATTTCTAGGATGATCGTGCTCACCGGCCACGGTTTGATATGTGGTGAATACGACATCATGACTCGCGAGAGCTTGAGCACCCAGTTGCGCACGATGGGCGCCGTAGTAGCTACAATATGTCAAAGTGTTCTCAACGCAGTGATCTTGAATTTGCTTCTCCCAGTTAGACAGGACGGATAAAGGAACAACGACTAAGGTGGCACTGGAAAAATTCTTGGGGACATCGGGCTTGGTAGCGATGATTAACGAAATCATGGTTAATGTTTTTCCCTGGGAAATAAAAGTTAAGAGACCACGATTTGTCCAAGTCGATAGGGGACATACAAGGCCCTGAAAGTTCGTTTTAGACCAGTTTGAGAGCTACAAAGGGGACCTACCATGGCATCAGCAAAGAGAGCACCTTTGCCAAGAGTAGGGGGAGCCTCTTGTGGCGTATTCGTGGCAACTACTGGCACAATTTCACAAAGACCTTGCCAACAAGCGAAAAATTCTAGGGCGTACGGTTCATATAGAAAGTCTTAGTTCCATTCCTTCTGAGTTGCCAGAACTGGACGGGTCTATCACCTTCCTTCTTCGGCAGTGCGGGATACTCGTGCTCTAGACACCATTTAATGGCTTGTTTCTGAATGGGAAAAATTCAGCATCGGGGTCATGAGGAAAACATCAAGAAAGCGGACCTGGTGTTTGAGAAGATTGACTTTCAGCTGTCCGGTAGCAACACCGGGTGATTTGTCATACACAGGCAAAGACAGTATGTCCTCGTTGGTGCATAGGGTGTCAAGAAGGGAAGAGCGACGGCTTTGGTCATTGACTTTTTCCATGGTGTTAAGCATATCCCGCAGTTCCGCAGCTCTTCTGATACCCTCTTGTTGTTTCTTTGATTGTTCAAGCTGAGTAGCGGTCGGAACACGCTGGGAAGAACTTGAAGCTGTAGGGGTATGGATGGGGGCTTTAAGGGGATGAGTCGGAGCTGGGGTCCGACTGCCAGTCGGCTGCGCTGCTGTTCGAGTGCTTCGAAATCCTCGTTGACCCGGGGTTGCCCAAACTAAACGAGGCTGTAGTTGCGCGACGTTATCCGAGGGGCCATACATTTTGAGGGATCTATTAGGGGTGAATTCGAGGGCATGGAAAACGAGAAGAATTACAGCATACATCTCTAGATTGTACCCACGAAAACCCGACACTAGTCATCTTCAGCTCTCGCATACCATGGAGACATAAAACATACAATTTCCGTCATGAATCACACCTTCGACAGTGATTGCTCGACTGTCCATGAGTGGCGCGAGTTTTGAGGCGACAGTACGCGCTAGATGACCAACTTGAGTATGGCCTACATAGTATACTTATGAGCGTCTTTCTGCTCTGACTATTTGGACTATACCTATGTTGTCTACTCTGATCGCATTCCTGCCAGAAAGAATCTAATCATCTGTTTACGATAACATAGTCGGAATACAGTTTACCTGTCATAGCGATTGCTGGGCTCCCGCTGAGGAACAATTCATAAATTGATAGAACGAAACCTCAAAAATCACATACCGTTAGAATTACTTCTTCCCCAGGTCCGACAAGTCCTGAAATAGGGGTTGAGTAATTGAGTAATTAAGAGTTCAAAGGTTTCACACCTTTGTAGTACTGAATCCCAACCACTTGGGTATTCAGTGAGACTATCAATTCATCTTGAACTTCTTCTTCCATTGGTTCATCTTCAGCTGCGTCTATTTCGGTCCTTTGAGATGAACTCGTAGTTGTTGTTACAATGGAACTTGACTCCTTTCTTTTCTTGGGGTTGACAACGGTCAATTTCTGCGAGGAAGCTAATACAGGCGGCGGAGGTATGATAGGTCGAGCGCTGACAGGAATATCTGTAACAGCAATGCGTCTGGTTGCCAAAGCCGTACGTATTTTTTGTTGGTCGGCACGTCTGCGAAATGAATATGTCAATGGACGGTTTACTGTAGTATTTGGAATACTCCATACGTGAGTTGATAGAACCCGGATACATTTTCAATGACGGCTGCGAGCTCTTGTAAAATATGGGGTGTTACACATCCCCTGAAGCGATAATTAGAATATGACCCCTTGCCGGAAATTTTACTCTAATTCACCAATGCCGCCATTCAACTTCTTCTGATTGGGTCACACTGTCACGAATAATTCTTCCGTATCTTAGAGAACCGGGAGTCATGGGCAGGCCCTATGAAAGCAGGTTCGATGAAAATACAGCTAACCAGGTTGTAGCTGTTATCGCAACAGTCTTCACCTTGCATTTGGGACCATGGCATTTTGCTCGAGTGCTTTTGCTGTACTAGTTGAAGAAATGCAATTTCCTCGTTAACGCTTATACTTTAATGCACGGGAATCATTTACCTCCAGCCTATGAAGCGATGCCATTATAAGACTCCTGGGTCGTTCAGTAATGAAGTTCAAGTTACCGCGCTTTCCATCGCTGATCACGTTTACAAATTTGACGCGAGACACCACGTGGCTTCATTACTTTAGAACCCCGGAGGCTTCAACTTGACCACTCGCTGCCTCCAGCTTCCCATAGTCTCTGCCCAATATGTCAGATGTCGAAATGGAGTATGCGAGTGGCGCGTTTCTATGCTCTTCGTGTACCTACTTGATCTCATAGTCTTTGTAGAACTTCCCTATGATCCCGATCAAGATGCAGGGGAGAAACGCGCTGTGCGAAGGGAATATCGTGCAATTTACAAGGATATGGAAGGTCAAAGGCCTTCCGTACATATCCGTGCAAACTCAGGGCTCACTTACCCGTCATCCAGATTTTCGACAGAATAACAAGGACTGTACCGTCGACAATCTCGCAGATGCTGCAAAGCGCGCCGACAAAGTCTTCTATAAGGGTAAATAGAATCTCCTCAGCTAGTATGCTCTGTCCTGATATAGCATGCAGTCAAGAACACGACAGAAGCGACACTGGATTCATCGGTCCTTCTACAGTTGACTGCCTCGCATGCACAAATGGCTCGAAGTTTGAAGTCAGGCTCCGGTGCATTCGATATTGACGACTATCTCGCGAAGCTCGTTAGCTTCATGGGAGGTCACAAACTAGACAATCAGAATCCTGATGCAGACGACGCGTTACTCGATGCGCCATTAGATTGGGACAAAATCGGGCGAACAACGCTTGCTAAGAGCAAAAGAGTGCCTGTTGTGGGTTTCATGTAAGTTACAATTTCGAACGTTCTGCATTAATATCGATCAACGAGCCACAGGTTAGGACCTCTCTCAATTGAACAGAAGAAACGTGCTCCAGTCAAGCGTGCCAAAATGGAGAAAAACAAGGCTGACGAAAGGAAACCGCAAGAACTGAAGGAGGAGGATATAGCACGATCTGTTAACGAAACAACGAAGAATGTCGCAATAGTAGGCCTACTTCTCTTTATTTCTTGGCCCATGCATCGTCCCACATAATTGCACCAGCTCGAATCAATATTGGCAGAAACAGGTGCTATCAACCTGTTTAGGTTCGTCGTCAACCCCAAGAGCTTTGCCCAGTCCGTAGAGAATATGTTCTATCTTTCATTCCTCATACGTGATGGAAAAGTCGCTCTTGACACAGATGAACAGGGTGAACCAACCATCTGTATGTCCTTTTCAACTGATCTTTTAGCTGTACTCAATATTCTGTTCCTGTTCCTGTCCAGTTGGTTGTGCTCAGCCTTCGGATGAAGACTATGCCGATGGATTGCGTAAACGCCAGATCGTTTTTGAACTTGATATGGCTACCTGGAAGGTACAAGCTGGTTTTTTCAATAGTACAACTTCTTATCGCATCTTGTCCCAGCGTGCCATAGATGTTTTTGAAATTACAGAGCCGACTATCCCTACTCGAGAATCATCCAAAATGAAAATTGGGAATAAATGGTATGGTTAATGATGAAGGTGTGCTGGCCTTACACATAGAATATTCTACATAAAATAGTCATGCATGTAATTTCTGTTACAGCAAATTGCAAAACCAGAGGCAGGTCAGGAAAATATTGAATTGGGGGTTGGCTATGGCAGACCTGCCAGCTACAAAGGGACAGGGACTGGACCTATGAAAAGGGTGTGTGTTCAAAATATAGGAAAGCTGGGGCTCGGAACATTTGTAAAACCTATATTTTCAGCTAAGAGCTTGAAAGCAGCTGACAGTACTGTCTGGGAAAGCACTCCCAGCAGTTTTTCAGTACTGCTGGGAGTGCTTTCAGTGCTGGACAGTGCTCTCCAGCTAGTATCCTTGCTCTTGCAAACATCCAGGTTTTGCAGATGAAGCTACTCAAATAAGTATGGGGAATTCAATGAGGAAACATTGAGACTTTGGCAATTAGTATGTATGGTACCTCAATTGAGATTTAGTGATTGGAGGAGATAAGTAGTGGCATTGGGAAGGTTAGGGAGGTTTTGAGATCAGAGTGGCAGGTATGGTGTTTGAGCATAATGGGAAAGGGAGGTCAGAGAGGAAAGGTGTACTTGGGTGTTGGGAGAGCTTGTAAAAGAAGCAGGGAACCTTTGAGTGACTAGTATGTGTTAGGGAAGTACTCCGTGCATAGGACCATCCAGGACATTTACATAAATGGCACTATTACCTTATACTGTACAGTTGTGAGTACATTGCGCTAACCACGGATTCGAGTCCCTCAGTTGCTTCATAGACAACTGAGGTGAGCCCCAAGTACACTAGCAGCATAGGAGTAATACTGACCAACCATAGACATATTCTAACAGGTACCTACATACATCAATACAGTTGCTTCATAGACAACTGAGACATACATCAATACAGTTGCTTCATAGACAACTGAGACATATTCTAACAGATTATGAGACTTGGCCTTGACCGATGACGCACCTAAATCTTGGCTAAACGTCTATGCAGTGAATTGTGACACTTTCACGCGTAGATTTGTATCAAGAGGACTGTAATTGAGACCCAGATTGACAGTCAAAGTCAATACTGAATCAGTCTAATAGTTGAAGGGTATACCCGTACTACCACAAGTTGGTTAGTTTACCCATCCCCGATACTACCTTCAGATAAAAGTCTACCTGTTTGTCAAGCAGGATTATACCAGACTCTGACTATAAGTATCCAAAGAATGACCATTCACATATGACATACCAAGGGTATTCTTATTGGACCTTACACTGGCAGGAGTTTGGAAGAACTTACTCAAGTGACCATGAGCTGAGGACTGACTCAAAATGACTTTCTGGAACTCAAGAATTGTCAAATGCACATTCTAGAACAAGATTGTGTATTAATCTAAAAGACTGTGATTTAGTCTAATAGACCAATCAGGTTGCATGATTGAGGAAAATGACTAGAAAGATGATTGAAGTACTGCGAGGTTCCGAAGACATATCAAATGAATGTCAAAAGAGTCCTGACATAGAAAATATTGAAGAATACAATTAAATGAATACTATGCATAACTCCCTTGATAGAGTATAGGCACAATGGGTGCTTATTGAAAGAGAGAAGTAATTAGTTTAATCCAGATGAATCAGATTGATAGGATTAGAAACGAGGAGAGCTGATTTGCCTTCGGATGAGGTGACAAACAATCGAAGGACGTGTTGAGCATCAATGACAGATGAACACTATTTGAGTCATTCTCTAAACAATTAAGATTAAATGAATACCAAAGTACCTACCCATGTTTGGAGGTATACTAGAATCTTGGAAACAATATGGACCAAATAAAAACGAATAGATTTAAATTAAATGATGTATGTGTCAGCGACTGACTCTAGTAACGGGTGTCACCAGGTATCACACTCAAGAAAACCTTTAGAGGGTAAGACAATAAATGAGGCAAGCAAAGTTCTGGGCTAGACCAGGTAGAATAGACGAGATTAAAGCTAAGGAAAATACAGCAAGTAACTACAGCTTATATACAAGTAAGTAACCCTCCGCCCTAGTAATGTCTGACACTCTGGGTCAGTGGTAAGCATGAGTAGAACATGTGTAAAACAGATAAAACCTAAGTAAAGCAATGTGTAAGTGTCATGAAGTACGTAGCCCCTATCATTTTCCTTTTCTCACCGTCTCTACGCCCTTATTTGTATGATACATCATTCCATCACTTTCACATCCCACCATTGTCAAACCCTCATCGATTACTGATCCACCTAACCCCCTTCATTGATTACTGATCCATCTGTTACCCTTCTCCTTCTACCGGCTTCCGCCACCTTCTTTA
>MU795495.1:0-20122 GCA_027886305.1 Lentinula aff. lateritia | reverse complement strand
GTGGGACATGAAAGTGATGGAGTGATGTATCGTACAAATAAGGGCGTAGAGACGGTGAGAAAAGGAAAATGATAGGGGCTACGTACTTCATGACAGGTGGAGTCATGTCCGGGATGACAGGCCCGGTCAGTTTTGATCGGGGTAACAAATGCACATTCCACCGTAACGTGCATTTGTGAATCTGAATGCTGATGTGATATTGTTTATTTTTGTTCTGTTTCATTTTTCACCATTCGTTCGCCGGTCGCTGTCCATTTTGCTCCCCTACAGTTCCCCAGCAGGCTCAGGCCGGAAATCCTCTCTAAACTCTGTTGTTCCAATGGGGCAACAAGTACTTATGTTATTTGTGACCAAGTGACTGATGGTATTTTGAGATAAGAGAGAAGATACAATAGAACATCGAGTGCAGGAGTTAAACACCCAGAGCCCATGATACCTGCTACCTATATGGACTTTCCTTTACTCTCAGTTTCTCTACTCTCAATCTCTCTGTCTCTGTCTCTTGCTTCTACAATTGTCTATGTGATCCAATATACACTTTTACTTCACGTCTAAGCAACCTGAGTGAGTCCCCAACCTCCCTCAACCAATTCTAAAGCTACCCAAACATCTACCATTTTGGTGAGCCAACCTGTCAGCAACTGACTCTAGTAATGGGTGTCACCAGGCATCACACTCAAGAAAACCTTAGAGGGCAGAATGATAGAGGAGGCAAGCAAAGCTCTGGACTAGACCAGGTAGAATAGATGAGATCAAAGCTAAGGAAATACAGCAAGTAACTATGGCTTATATACAAGCAAGTAACCCTCTGCCCTAGTAATGTCCAACACTCTGGGTCAGTGGTAAGAATGAGTAGAACGTGTGTGAAACAGATAAAACCTAAGTAAAGCAATGTAAGTAATAAAGACTCGATCAATATGCTGCATGCATGTTGTGAGACTGCTGTGTTTAATATAAGTAAATGAAAAGTGCATGTTGTATCAGTAAGCATGAATAATAGGCCAGGTGACAATGTAAGACAAGAGAAGACAAGATATGAGATAAGGGAGATAAAAGATAAGACAAGATAAGGAAAAAGATAAGATGAAAAGAAGTAATTGTAACATTACCCCCTCTCAAGGCGCAAATTCCATGATGCACAAGTTGGTTACACTTTTCAGATTTTAGATGCAGCTTGTTGGCTTTCAGGGTGTCAAGAACCTTTCTGACAATAATTCAGTGCTCCTCGATGTCATCCGTGAAGATAAGGATATTATCCATATAAACAATGACGTGTCCTTGATCAATGAGTTCTCGAAGGATGTGATTCATGAAGGCTTGGAACAAGGCAGGTGAGTTTGTAAGTCCGAAAAACATGACTGTAGGCTCAAACAAGCCTCTGTTTGTCTGGAATGCTGCCTTCCATTCGTCTCCATCTTTGATCCGGATGTTATTGAATCCCCATCAAACATCCATTTTGGTGAAGATTTTGGAATTCTTCAGCTTGTCAATGAGTTCCTGGATTAATGGGAGTGGATATTGATTCTTGACAGTCATGTCATTTAGCTTTCGATAATCCTGGACAGGTCATAGTGTCCCATCTTTCTTTTTGACAAAGAAGAAAGGTGAGGCCATGGGTGAATGTGATGGTTGTATTCGTCCAGATCTAAGATTTTCTTCTAGGAATTTGTCTGAAGCTTTCTGTTCTGGTGGACTGAGGGGATAAACTTTGCAATCAACTGGCTTGGAGCCTGGCGTTAATTCTATCGCATGATCCCATGGACGTCTTTCTGGCATTTGGTCAAAATCCTTTTTACTAAATACATCAGCATACTCGGCAAGGTACGGAGTAGTGGCATCTGTAGTAGCAGTTTGTACTTTGATATGGCCTTGGTCGGAAAGATACCCATTCCAATCAAATCAGAAGATCCTTTCACCATCAACAAGCTTTTCCTCTGTACCATCATCCTCAGGTGATTCATAGTGTGGCAAATACCCGCACTTGTCAGGACAACATTTGAACGTCAACGTAGATTCCTTCCAATCAATACTAGGATTATTTGGCATGATCACCTATCACCATTCGGACTTGTACATAGCCTTCTATGGAACTATTCTTATTCAGATTGCCATTGGCATTATAGACTGGCATTTTAACTGGTAATTCCTTAACAGTGAGCTGGTGCTGTTCTACAAAATCCTTATTGATACAGGATCCTGTAGCTCCACTGTCTAGGAGGGCTTCCATTTCAATCTGCACACCATTGTCAATATTAATAGTGGTCCGCAACTTTAGCTCACATCCTCGGGTACCTCGGACAAATCCCTTGCGACTTTTGAGACTGGTAACTGCTTCCATTGCGGTTGTATGTTTCAGATTTCATATGGCCAATACCGTTTCTTCCGATGCTTCTCTGACACGACTTTCAGGCCTGCAGGCTCTAAGGATTCCTATAGCCATGGGGAGTTTGTCCGTTTGTAACCGCTGTGCCACCCATTCAGGTGTGTTTGGTTCATATTTCACAGGTTTTTCCTCAGTTCGATTCTGTTAAGATCATGTACACCGTGAAGCCGTGCCAGAGGCCACAGGGTGTCTAAGTGCGGAGGGTCAAATGGGACAGTAGTGAAGTTATTAACAACACCGCTGTTACGCCGTTAGTCCCCAGAGATCGAGAGTAGAGCAGGTGAGAACCAGGAGCAGCCAAGCCGGAGTGGCGTTATTGCCGATAATGGGGCGCGGACCAAAGAACTTATAAGTCCTGAGGTCAGAGTAAGGAGAGCTTCAAGACAACAAGCCTGAAGACTTTAGAGGGCAAGAGATGAAGATCTAATGATAAGACAATAAGAGAGAGAGCCTAGGTAGAAAGGGAGTGTATAGCAAGAAAGAACAATAAGGATGAGATTACAATAAACGGTAGATCTCGGGATACCAAGCAGCAAAACAGGGCACCGAGGCATGGACTTGACAGTATCCCCCTCTCAGGCTTGAGCCCTCGAAAGCCGATATCACCAGGATTTATCATATTAGTCATCAGGAAAATTTTTTCGGTTTCCCATAAACCAAACACAATTCGACGGAAAATTTTATCTGGTCCGTGCGCTGTTTTGTCCCTATAAAAGGGCCAGAGTTCTGCCGCTGTGGCCCTAACTTTTCCAAAAACTCCAGAGTTCCTCAAATGTCCGCCAGCAGAACTCAAACCACTACCACCACCTCTACTGCTGGCCCTTCAAGGTCTCATCCCTTACCACCACCACCCGCCGCTCCCGCCAACCCCGCCACCCTTGAGGATGAAGGTCTGGAGGACAAGGATGAAGACAACATCCTCAGGAGGGCGCAAGAATGGATTCGAAGGGTAAGAGAGAGAAAGGTGGCAGAGGCAGCAAGGAAGGAAGCAGAGGAGGAGGCAGCAAGGGCAGCAGCAGCAAGGAGGAAGGCGGCACAAGAGGCGCAGGAATGGGCCCTCTGGGCACAACAGCAAGAAGAGGTGGTAACTGAGAGGAGAAGAGTATTGGCCACTGCGGTGACAGCATGGAGCTGGCAGGGTACCTCCCCTAGTGAGGCCTCTGTTTCTCTGAGAAGGCCTGTGGTGGAGATCCCGAAGGGAAAGGGCAAGGCCCAGGTACGTTTCCTCTTTCCTACGAGCATCTAGTTCCTTACTGACTTGTTAATCTTCAGCCCGTGGGTGAGGACCCCGATGACGAGGAGAAAGAACCTTGCAAATGGTGCAGGGGAAAGAAGATCTCTTGCCAGATGCAGGCTGGCAAGAGGAGTTCCATTATTTGTAAACCCTGCCACGAGGCCAAAGTACGGTGCCCGTACTCCAACCGGCCCTTCACGGTGAAGTGAGAGGGAGGTTCCAATCCAACTGGCGAGTGCCTCGTGGTCCTCGAGAGCCAGATGGCTCAGTTACTCGTGGACAACTGGCAACTCCAAGAGGGCCAGGTAAAGGCAAATACCTACCATTGCCACTTCAACAAAAAACTTGACTGGCTAGTGATGGATGCAGCAAGAAGGAGGAATTTGCCCCTGGAAATGCCGGAAGCCAGGCCATCGGGACTGTCGAAGAAAAGGAGAAGGGTTGTGGATAGTGACGAGGAAGAGGAGAAGGAAGCAGAAGAAGAAGAAGCAGAGAAGGAGGGAGAAGGAGTAGAGGAGGAAGAAGACAGCGAGGCGCCGGCACCGAAGAAGGCGAAGACGGTGGCCTCAGAGAAGGGGAAGGAGAAGGAGGTGTAATGTATCAGACATCAGACTTCGGCCCTTCGGTATCTTCTTGTTGTCTTCTTGCTTTCTTCTTTCCTCTTTATATTTTTTGTTTTTGTATATAAAAAGAATGTCATCACATCTTGAAGCTGAAGGCGAAAGGAAAATTAGCTCAAAGTATACATAGTTTAAGTGTAAGTGAAAGATAAGGGAAGTCAACAAGTATTTAGTAATGAAGAGTGAAAATGAACAAATATAGAGAAGAGGTAAACAATATAAGGAGGAGGATAAGAACTCAATTTGCTATCATTGTGTTTACCCTCTCGACACAACAAAGTAGACTTTGGCGGAGAACGGAATTTCGGGAAAAGGAATAAAATGTTTTTTGTGATCAAGGTCCAGGCTTGTGAGGGTATTGGGCATGGAATGCCAGTACCAATTCGTCAGCATGTAATTCATTAGCAGCAACCCAGGAGAACTCATTGTCGGTACCTTCGTAACCGGCCCACTGAATATAATAACGTAGAGGATAACGCTTATACCTTCTATCCAGCTTGGAGTCAAGGATTTCGGCAACGTTATACTCCTCTTCACCATCAACTTCGATTGGAGGTGGAGGAGAGTGAGTTCGATTCGGGAATGGGTTCGGCGTAACCGGCTCCAGTTGTGAGACGTGGAAGACCGGGTGAATCCGGCGAAGATAGTCCGGGAGCTTGAGCTCGTAAGACAAAGTACCAGGTCAACTGATGACCTTGAAAGGACCAAGATAATTTTCAGAGAATTTTTCAGTAGGACGAGTGGATTTGATATGCTTAGCCAGAACAAAAACTTCGGAGCTGATCGGGAACTCCGGGTGCGAGATTCTTTTCCTGTCAGCTTGTTCCTTGTAACGAGATTGAGCTAGATGGATTTCCTCTCAAAGGAATACGTGGAGTTCATCGAGGTAAGCGACAAAGTCTCTGGCTAGGTCAGACTTCATGTCGACCTCGGGCTGAACGGTGATGTTAGGATGGTATCCTTTGTTAGCAAAGAATGGAGTAATACCAGTGGAAGCATTAGGAGCATTATTATAGGCAAATTCAGCGATCAGTAGTAAGTTCGACCAGTCATTTTGTTGATAGGAGCAGTAGATCCTGATGTACTGCTCGAGAGTTTGGTTGACATGCTTAGTCTGCCCATTGGCTTCCGGATGATATCCAGAGGTATAGTGGAATTCCATGGAGAGTGCTTTACCAAGAGCTTGGAAAAACGCCAAAACAAATTCGGAACCATGATCAGAAGTAACATGATTAGGAACACCATGCTTAGAAAAGACATGAATAACAAAGAGCTCAGCTAGTTGTTCAGAAGTGATAGTATCGAAAGTTGGAATAAAGATTGCTTGCTTGGATGATCGATCCACAATGACAAGGATAGCTGTGTAACCATTCGACATTGGCAGTTGCTCAATGAAGTCCATGGAGATCGAATCCCATGGTCGGACCGGAACCGGCAGAGGTTTCAACAAGCCGTAGGGCCGGTGGCGCCAAGGCTTATTGCGACCACAGATGGTGCAGGAAGTAACGTAGTCACAAACAAAGTCTCTGACCTTGGGCCAGGTGTATTGACAACGTACTGCCTCTAGAGTTTGGTTCTGGCCGAAATGGCCTGAAAGTAGCGGAGGACTTGGAGGCAAAGATCGCCATGATTCGGAACATAAATATGGTCATCAAGGCATAGTAACCCATCACTACCTAAGCTCCAACGTTCATTGGAAGGATCTTTGGCAAGTTCCAAACCAACAACGGAGCTCAGGTCCTTCGGAAGAGTGAGAATGATAGCTTGATGCAACACCTTGATATCCATGACGATAGAGGCTCAGAGCATCGGGCCTTCTAAGAAGGTAGCTCAAAGAGAAGTAGTCAGTTGCTCGTTAGTGAAGATAGGTCAGAAGTTGTGAGGGTTGACTTGCGCGTAGCCGATATCCCCCTCTTTGGGATAGACATCCCAGTGTCTAGTTATTGAATCGGGTTTTTCGCTGAGCTTTCCCGGTCGGAAGGGAATTACCATGTTGAACTGGTGCAGATATTCTGACCATTGGACCTGTTGGCGGGTGAGAATCTTGATAGTAGAAAAATACTCAAGATTTTTGTGATCAGTGACAACGTCCACCAGATCGCCCAAACCTTCCAGATAATGGTGCCAAGCTTTAAAGGCTTCAAAGATGGCGAGGAGCTCCTTGTTGTGAGTGTCGTAGTTGAGCTCAGTAGCGTGAAGAGTTCTGGAGAGGAACACTAGAGGATGAATTTCACCATCAACAGTCTGGATGGAAAGAATCGCTGCAATGGCGTAATTGGAAGCGTCGGTTTCCACGATAATAGGATGATTAGGTTCCCAGTGAGCAAGAATAGGTGCAGAAGTGAATGCAATTTTGAGGTTTTCAAAAGCCTCTTGACAGTCGTTGTCCCAGATCCAGGGAGCGCCTTTCCGGGTAAGCTGAGTCATCGTTTATCAGGATTGGCGTAAAGCCGATGTTTCCATAACCGCCGAAGAACCTCCTTGACTTGGTCTCAGTGTTTCTCTGGCATATCAGAGTAAATCAGAATGTCGTTGAGATAGATGATGACACAAACATCTAACATGTCAGAGAAGATGTCATTAACAAAACATTGGAAAGCAGCAGGTGCGTTAGTAAGGCGGAAAGGCATAACTCCATTCATAAGAGCTGTATCAGGTCTGAAAGGTGGTTTTCCATTCGTCACCTTCTGCAATTCTGAATAGATGATAAGCATGAGCGAGGTCCAATTTGGTATAGATTTTAGCTTGTTTCGGAGCGTTGAGGAGGTCGGAGATCAACAGCAGAGGATAGCAGTCCTTCTTGGTGATACAGTTGAGACCGCGGAAGTCCACGCAAAGCTGAAGTTTTCCATCCTTCTTGGGAATGAAGAGTACTGGAGTGCCATGAGGCAAGGAAGATGGGGTGATGGCACCAGTAGCCAGCTGTTTGTCAATAAAGTCTTGAAGGGCGACTAGCCCCTTTTCAGACAAAGGATAAATCCGACCAAGCGGTGGCGAAGCACCTTCTTCCAAGTCAACCTTCAGGTCATAGGATCAATGTTCTGGTAATGAGTCTGCAGCAATTTTGTCAAAGATGTCTGCAAACTTGACATACTCTTCTGGAATGGAGTGATGTAGTGGAGGGACAGTAGGAGCGGTGGAGGAGTGGTCAGCGGCTCGGGCCGCAACCTCTGAGTGAATAGCACGAAGAAGAATGGGTTCCATACCAGCATCCTATCAAGCCCTATTAAAGACTGCAGCACTGACAAGTGCAATTGACCTTGGGGGTTTCCAGTTGAGCAGCAAACTGAGAGACTGTAGGATAAGAATAGATGGGTTCAAAAGGGAATTTGGACGGAAGAGGCCTAGGCTGATTCGACCGAGAGCGGGAGTGAGAGCGAGAGCAAAGTGAATCCCCAGAAGGGGTTTCCAGAATTGTTGGTGAAACCGATGGCGAAGGTTCCGGTAACGGAACAGCAACCTTTGCATCAATGATGTTGGTGACAGAAGGCACAGACGTCTGTGGAGAATCAAAGTGTGAAGTGTTATGGAATGTAATGTTTCGAGATGCCCAGTCAATCAATGGATTGTAGCGGGATAAGAAACTGTAACCTAATACTGCTTTACAAGATGAATCTAAATGTGTAACATAAAAGGGCAATAGAAGCAGCTTGCCAGAAGGGAACCAAACGGCGATATTTGCCATATTGGTAATGGGTTTAGAAGATAATGAACCATCAAAAAAACGGAGATTAACAGAAGATATCTTGGTAGTTGGAATAGAATTTTGTGAAACGTAATGAGTATCAATGAAAGAGTCAGTAGAACCAGAATCAACAAGAGTAGGAAATTTGAGAAGAGCAGAAATAGGTTCGGCCGGCGCAGCCGAATCGGATAATGGAAATTCAGTAGTTAAAGATATTACAAGAGATCATTCAATAGAAGAAAGAGCAGATGCATTGAGATATAACTCCCCAGGTGAGGTACGAGCCTGATCAACGCAGCTCCCATTTCGTACTGGGGAACAAGAGCTGTGGATTAGTTTTCTGAATCCTCTTCCACAACAACAGTAGTTGTGTCGGGGGTTCCTTCAACCTCGGCAGCACGGCCCTTCGATTCCCGAGCCTTTCACTTGTTGCAGTCAGCAATCTGATGCTTACCACCGCAGAAGAGACAAAGATTGTTCTTCATCCTTCTTTCCCTCTCGGAGGGGAGAACTTTCCCATCGGCACCGAGATGGTTGAAAGCGGGGCATTGACTGCCAGATTGGGCAGAGTTCGAAGAGTTCTGAGGTTTACCAGTGTTGTTTGGTTTTCCTCCATTGAAAGGTTTGGGCTTAGGCGTAAACGGCCCCAAAGAGCCCAATGGTTGAGAGTTGCTCTGCTGGTTAGTAGAACCAGCTTTAAAGTCTGTGGAACCCTTTTTCGGGTTCCAAGCAATGAAAGGCTTACCAGCCTCACGCTTCTTAGTTTCTTTGTACTTCCAGTGACAGTTGTCAATACGAAGAACTTCTTGACAATAATTGGCAAGCATCACCGGTTCGGGCAAACACGCCATTTCGTCCTTGATGTGTTCTGCCAGACCTTGTCCATAAGCCCATTTCAGGGCAGCCAAATCCCAGTTGGTACTGGCAGCCAAAATGTTGAACCGGATGTTGTATTTCCAGATGTTTTCAGTTTCCTTCATCTTTAGGTTACCGAGAGAGTCTTCGGCCTTGCGTTGAGCATCATAAACGCCAAAATTGTCCTGTAGCTCCTTCACAAGAGCTTTAAAGGAAGACGTCCACACTGGCAGCGAGTCGAGATCCAGATCCAGGATATCAGGGACAAACCACTCCTTGGCTGAGCCACTGAGGTAGGAAAGGGTGTAGTTCACCTTACGCTGGTCGGTGAAATACTTTGGTCGGTCATTAAAGACCAGGGCGAGATTGACGAAGAAGGTTTTGAGCTTTTGGGGGTCCAAACCATCAAATACCTCTGGCTCCTTGACCTTGCTCTGGGATTCAGAGCTGTCCGAGGGTCAGTTGAGAGCGGCTAAAACGGTACCGAGGGTTTCAATAGAACCCTTGAGGCCCGAGAGGAGTTCCAATATAGCACGTTGCTTGTTGGGGATGTCAGAAGAGATTGGGGTATGGGGTCCGCTAGGTCCACCAGGTCCACCAGGTCCACTGGGGTCACCTGGCTCACCACGCGGTAACCCGCTGGAGTCGTCATCCAGATTGTCATGGTTATTGTCAGTGCCCGGGTCATCGGGGTCGACAGGAGGGTCTTTATCATCATGATCACCAGCATCCAGATTGAAATGAGGAGGCGGATCACGAGGAGAATTGGAAGTAGCTGTCATGCCCTGACCGGCCTACCCTACCCCTGCTCAACCTCGAAGAAACCCCCTCATCATTCTAACTCATCACGGGACCTCCCGGGCACCTCTTCCATAAGCTCTCCTGCCTCAACCCAGTCTCGACAATGCATCCAGGATTCCCATGATACAATCATACTCGTACTTAACTCCTTCCATAGGACCCGTCCGCCACAACAACCCCCATTAGTCCCTAATCTTGATCATTTACCTCACACATACCAGATTCCCCAATGCTCCCTTGTTAACTTCTCCGTACCTATTTAAACAGTCCCGTATAGTCCCAAGCCCCAGCTTGGTATATTTTGAACACACACCCTTTTGCATAGGTCCAGTCCCTGTCCCTTTGTACCTGCTAACCATACAGATTTCTCTTTACTCTCTGTTTCTCTATCTCAGTTTCTCTACTCTTATCTGTCGTCTCTACGATTGCCTAAACAATCCAATATACGCTTCTACTTCACGTCTAAGCAGCCCAAGTGAGTCTTTGAGCTCCCTTGACCAATACTAAAGCTCCCCAACATCTACCGTTTTGGTGAGCCAACCTTCCCCAAACCTCCTTGAGCTCCCCAACTACTCCACAAGTTCTGGGACCTCGACCTAGGTAACGTCGAAGCTATCCCTTATGTCGAACTACATACCGCTTCTCCGTTACTACCTCCCCACTCGAGGACGTCCGTTGCTACCCCCACTTCCCGGGCTCAGACCTTATTGGGAGCTCACACATTCAAGACCCCCCATCAACTACGATCTACAACAATCCTACGTTGACGTTCCAAGCTAGTACAATTCATACTACGTAGCGCTCTTACGTCTACCGGTCCCCATTACTTCTACTTTCCCTCGTTACGTCCTAGGGACCTCCCTGGACCTTCTAGGAGTCCCTTCAAGGGTCGCATCTCGCAATCCCAGCCACTACTGGGTCAGTCCTGTCCTTGGTCGCGGTTCCCGTAGCTCTCTTCAAGCTCCAGCTTGCTCTTAGCATGCTACAACATAAACCCCTTATACCAAAACCTACCCGAAGACCAATTCCGGCCCAGGTCTTACAGTAGCACGACGTTGAGTTTCCAGTACAATGAGCTATGGCTTGGAGGATGGGAGATTCAATTCGAGTAATAGACCGGCCCCGAGTCGGGGCGACCATGGGGGGTTGTTGTAAGACCTGGGTCAGAATAGGTCTTAAGGTAGGGTTTGGTATAAAAGGATTTATGTTGTAGCGTGCTAGGAGCAGGCTGGAGCTCAAAGGGAGCTACGGGAACCGCGACCAAGGACAGGAATGACCTAGTAGTGGCTGGGATGAAGAGATATGACCCTTGAAGGGGTTCCTATAAGGTCCAGGGAGGTCCCTAAGGTGTGGGGAGGTTAGGTAGCAGTACGGGACCTAGTAGTATTGCGTAGTAGGAGTTGTACTCGCTGGAACGTCAATATAGGATTGAATAGGTCGTAGTGGAGATGGGTCTCGAGTGTGTAAGCTCCCGAGAAGGTATACACCTGGGAGGGTAGGTCCCCGGGGACTGAGCTTGAGGGTGGACGTCCTCGAGTGTTGGAGGTTGTAACGGAGAAGCGATACATAGTTTGACGTAAGAGTTAGCTTCGACGTTACCTAGATCGAGGTCCCGAAGCCTATGGAGTAGCTAGGGAGCTTGAGGAGGTTTGGGGAAGGGTGGCTCACCAAAGCGTTTAGGCATTGGGGAGCTTTAGTATTGTTCGAGGGAGCTCGGAGACTCACTCGGATGGCTTAGACTTGAAGTAAAAGCGTATATTTGATCGTATAGACGATCGGAGAGACAATAGACAAGAGTAGAGAGAAACTGAGATAGAGAAACTGAGAGTAAAGAGAAATCCGTATGGTTAGCAGGTACAAAGGGACAGGGACTGGACCTATGCAAAAGGGTGTGTGTTCAAAATATACCAAGCTGGGGATATTTGTGCTATGAAGGATACTTATATAGCTACAGGAAGTAGACAAGAGAACATTAGGGACCTTGACTGTCAAATCGGCTGTGATCTAGAGTTGTGTGTCTACCAGGCGTGCTGATGGAGGTCTCGGGTATGTTGATAGAGATCTTGGGGGTGCTGATGTGGTTATTAGGCATGTCAAGGGAGGTTCAGCTGAGTTGTGAAGGTTGTGATAGGAGTGATGGTTGCAGGAGAGATGTACCTTCCTGGGGAGGTATGGAGATGGTTCCAAGGCTAAGGGTTAGGACCTTGTGTGGTCTATGATCGTGGAGTTGGTGTTAGGTTGGTCTAGTAGTGGTCAAGGCATGACAGTTGTCCACAATGAGGGGTCAGAACTTGACAGGTTGTCTATCACCGGTATACAAAGTACTGTACTCAAATTGTTGATCTTCTTCCATAGCTTCAGGAAGAGTCAACATAGTTGGAACTGTGGCTGGACCGAAACCGCAATTACGGTGACATGGTTGACTGATGGCAGAGATAGATTTGGAGAAAGGGGCAAATGATTGGGCTGTAGTGAAGAAAGTGTTTTCTTCAGAATTAGCTCTAGATTGAGCTTGGGTTTTCAGAGGCATAAAAAATGATATGTCAGTACGACGTTAACGGATTGAGTTTAATTATACTGTTAAGATCATGTACACCGTGAAGCTGTACCAGAGGCCACAGGGTGTCTAAGTGCGGTAACGAGCTTGCCTCGTTTTTGTGTGAAAGGAAGGAATCTAATGGGCACTCCAACCAACCAATCTAATACACAATATGCGAGTTCACTGCTATCAAATTTATTTAATAGCAAGGGGTAGCGTTGGCAAAGGTTCCGCAAAGCTTTGAGAGCTAAGTAAGAAGCTTCGATCAATCAATTTGAATGTTCTAAGGATTCGGTATATTCCTTTGATTAAGGTAGATTCAGCACGATTTGTGCTTTGATTGTATTGATATGGGTATATCAAGAATTGGGGGTTTGAATCAAAGTAAATTAAAACCGAAACACACAGACCCCTAGAACAACCTCCACAATTCTTAGCTTCCCTCAATTCAACCGAACAACTTCACTACAGGGCCCTGGAACCACGTACATGCACCCATTATTCCGTCCTCATGTACTTAGAAACCCCATTAAGTGCTTGTTTCATACTATGTCCCTTTGTTAACTTCCCTATACGTATTTAAGCAGTCCCGTAGCGTCCAGAAGCCCAGCTTGGTATATTTTGAACACACACCCTTTTGCATAGGTCCAGGCCCTGTCCCTTTGTACCTGCTAACCATATGGAATTCCCTTTACTCTCTATTTCTCTATCTCTGTTTCTCTACTTCTGTCTCTCATCTCTATGATCATCTGTATGATCCAATACACGCTTCTACTTCACGTCTAAGCAACCTGAGTGAGTCTTCGAGCTCCCTCGACCAATACTAAGGCTCCCCAACATCTATCATTTTGGTGAGCCAACCTCCCCCAAACCACCTCGAGCTCCCCAACTGCTCCACAAGCTCTGGGACCTCGACCTAGGTAATGTCAAAGCTATCCCTTACGTCAAACTGCGTGTCGCTTCTCCATTACTTCCTCCACCACTCGAGGACGTCAACCACTACCCCACTTCCCGGGACCTCCTTCCCAGGCTTCTACCTTGTCGGGAGCTCTAACATTTGAGACCCACATCAACTATGATCTACAATGATCCTACGTTGACGTTCCTAGCTAGTACCACCCATACTACGCAACACTCTTACATCTACTGGTCCCCATTACTTCCATCTTCCTCCGCTAACATCCTAGGGACCTCCCTGGCCCTTCTAGGAACCCCTTCAAGGGTCACATTGTAAGACCTGGGTCAGAATAGGTCTTAGGGTAGGTTTTGGTATAAGGGATTTATGATGTAGCATGCTAGGAGCAAGCTGGAGCTCGAAGGGAGCTACGGGAACTGCGACCGAGGACGGGAATGACCTAAGAGTAGTTCGGATTGAAGGGGGTTGACCTTTGAAGAGTTTCCTAGGAGGTCCTGGGAGGTCCCTAGGACGTTAAGGGGCTAAAGGTTGCTAGGAGCTGGGGAATGTCGGAAGGTTACGTCATACGATTTGTAGTAGATAGAATTGACAATACAGGATCGTAAGAGGTCGTAGATGTAGTGAGTTCCGGGCGTAAGAGCTTCCGATGGAGTGTAAGCCCGGGAGGGAGGTCCCGGGAAGTGGGGGTAGAGGTGGATGTCCTCAAGCGTTGGGGGTAGTAACGGAGAAGCGATACATAGTTTGACATAGGGGATAGCTTCGACGTTAGCTAGATCAAGGTCCCTGAGCTTGTGGAGCACTTGGGGAGCTTGAGGGAAGTTTGGGGGAGGTCGGCTCACCAAAACGATAGACATTTGGGGAGCTTTAGTATTGGTTGAGGGAGCTCGAAGACTCACTCAGATTGCTTAGACGTGAGGTAAAAGCGTGTATTGGATCGTTTAGACGACCATAGAGACGAGATAGTAGTAGAGAAACAGAGAGTGAGAGAAATCCATATAGTTAGCAGGTACAAAGGGACAGGGCCTGGACCTATGCAAAAGGGTGTGTGTTCAAAATATACCAAGCTGGGCTTCTGGACGCTACGGGACTGCTTAAATACGTATAGGGAAGTTAACAAAGGGACATAGTATGAAACAAGCACTTAATGGGGTTTCTAAGTACATGAGGATGGAATAATGGGCACATGTACGTGGTTCCAGGGCCCTGTAGTGAAGTTGTTCGGTTGAATTGAGGGAAGCTAAGAATTGTGGAGGTTGCTCTAGCAGTAAGGAGGTCCACGGGATGTTGGGAGTGATATTAGGGGTCCAGGGAAGGAGGCTGGGGAGGTTGGGAGCTATGTTAAGGAGCTTGTGGGCTATGTGGCTCGGGGCGAGGCATGACATTACCCCCCCATCTACTCCTCCGAGCCTCCGAGGAGGTTCCTTTTGCCGTCATGTGCTTTCCACGTGACTCGACCTTTTTCCGTTTATAAGTTCATTTCCCGGTGTTTCTTCCAGATCCTTGTCATTGTTATCCGAGTCAAACTTGATTACTATGAGCTTCACCTCTCCCAGTACTGTTACCGGAGCTCCCAACCCCGTTTTTCCGCCAGCGTCCCCTCCGTCCCATCCCAATTCCGCTGAAATGACAGTGGATGTGGCTATCGATGAACTGGCTAGCACCATTGAGGAGCCCCCTCTAGGTCAACTAGCCTTGTTCCGCTCTGTTTTTGGTGTAGGTGTTTCGTTGGCGAGGTATATCATCAACGATCCCCTTTGGCCATTACTCGCGTCTGCTGGGCTCCCTTGCTCTTTTTGTGTTAGAGGCAAGAAGGAGGCAAATTGTTCCGTTGTTCCCCACCTTGCTCGTTGCAGTAATTGTGACGATAAAAAACCCTGCGTCCTGGGTTGGCTTGCTCACTTTCAATATTTTTCGCGTAAGTGTTCCCGCAACTTAGTGTTCGCTCGTAGGTTTCTGGAGGTGCATGGTGATCTGGGTCAGCGTACCCATTTCACTCTTCCTTCCAAGCAGTGGAGGAACATTGCGGAGAAGATTGAGGCCAGTACTAACTCTACTGTTGCCCTGATCGAACTGAATGCATTGGACGAGCAAGATCAACAGGAAGTGGATCGGTTGGAGCTAGGTGAGTTCCTTCGAAAGCAGCCCCAGCTCCCCGGACCTTCAGCCACCAGCTCCTTGCCTCTCCCAAGTCCTTCTGTCATGGCGACTCCTTGCATGCCAGCGAAGAAGAGAAAAAGGTCCGTCCGGCAGGAGGAGGGAGGTTCCTCTCGGCGTAAGCATCCTGTTGAAGAAGTTTCGGAGCTTGATGTGGTTCCAGAGGTCCACGACCGCAAGCGTAAATGTCCTGTTGGGGAAAGTCGGGATGCTGAGGTCCCAGATTATCGTAGAGTGGTGTTGGTTCTTCGCCCCCTCCTCGTGGATGCTCCTGCTTTGGCCGCTTTGTCTGGTGGTCCCGTCAATGAGACTGTGCATTCTCCTCCTCCGTCAGAGGAATCAGGAAGCAATCGAGTTCCTCCTCCATGATCTCAGGGTCGTTCCTCGGATCTCCTAACCCACAAGCAGACTAATTAGCAGGTTCGTCTAATCAGTTTGTTCCACCAGTGGTGCCGGACGTCAGTCAGCGGTGACCATAAAAACCCCTCCTCCTTCTCAGGTGAGTCCCCTTCGTTTTTGTTTCCTGATCTGAACTTGTGTCTTATGCCTGTATCCCAGCGTTCCCGAGAGGTTCTCCACCCCTACCCCTGCGCTCAAGCCACTGCTGCTTTAAAAGCTGAAAACAAAGCTCTACGGGCTGAAGTAGCAGAACTCCGCAAGTGTAAGACCTGGGTCAGAATAGGTCTTAGGGTGGGTTTGGTATAAAGAGTTTATGTTGTAGCGTGCTAGGAGCGGGCTGGAGCTCGAAGGGAGCTACGGGAACCGCGACCGAGGACAGGAATGACCTAGTAGTAGATAAGACAGAGAGATGTGACCCTGGGGGAGGTCCCTAAGGCGTAGGTAGGGAAGATGGGTGTACGGAACCTAGTAGTATTGCGTGGTAGGAGTTGTACTCGCTAGAACATCAGCTCCCCACTACCTGGTCCCTTATCTTGACCTCTCTGTCATTATCTTGGGACCAGGTATGTGTTACTTAGTATTACCTATGACTACGATACTCAATATATCTCTGTCATTATCTTGGGACCAGTCTGTCCACGCTCTGATCAGTCGCTCCGCCTATACCGCTTGCTCCGTTGTTCCGCTCTACCGCTTGCCCCGTTGCTCCGCTTAGTCACCCCGTCTCTGATGCTTTGTGACAGAGGATCGCTTCGGTCCATTCTCCTCCGTCCCTGCAGTGGCAGCAGTCTTTGTCCTCCCCTCGATTTTCGATATCGTAGTTTTCCTCTTCCCCCCACGCTGCGGAAGCCCTTTGTCGTCCGTCTTTCCAGTTGGACCTGTTTTGAAACCTCCCTGTCACAGCTGGTTTTGGATTGGAGGTCCAGACGTCAGCTGGATCTCGTTCCCTACGCAAAGGGGACTTATAAGGAGCTTCGGGTGCTAGCTCCAACCCGGGGAAGCGACTCAGCCATCCTTGCAGTGTTTTTTCACCGTGGAGGTTCCTCAAACTCTCCGCTTGCGCACGTACAGCCCCATCCAGTTTCGTGAATACTCGGGTCCACTCATCGTAGGATCGAGGTTCTTCCCTTCCGGTAACAACCTGTAGAGGTAACCAGGGAGCTACCCCTTTCTTGAGGTACGTTACCAGGGCCTCATCGTTAAATGCGGTCAGAGGGGCGTATTCGTTGAAGCGAATGAAGAAGTTGGCGAAGCTTTCCTCAGGCATTTGCTTCACCCAAGCCAGCCTCCTTCTTGCCTCATCTGCTTCGTCGATGGGTCCGAATTTGGAACCAAACTCCCGTTTGAATTCTGTCCAGTCCTCAAGACAGGTGTACTCCCCCCTCAGTTATTGCCGATTCAACGTATGGAAGTGGGAGAGTGCAGCGCCAGTGAGGTGACTGGCTGCCGAAGCGCATTTGTCCTTTTCTCTAGCATAGATAGTAGGATGTACCCCAAACATCCTCTCCAAACTGAGGACCCACGTCTTCCATGCAGAACGATTGTCACCTGCAAAACTCTCAATCTTACCAACGTCGAGCTTTGACTCGATGGTGATTCAATTTTTCTCCTCGTTGCTCTCCCACGTATTCTGTCCTTCATTGGGGCTTCTAGGAGCTGCCTTACGGTGCCAACCTTGTCGTGGATCGTAGTACCAGGGTTGGTCAGGGTCATAGCGTGTTGGAGGTACTTCAGGAGCTCCAGTGGGTAGCTCCCCTCTGTCGTCATCGTTCCTTCCACCCTTCCTACTTGACCGAGTGTGTTCCCCTTCATTGGAACCTTCGGAATCGTTATCACCCGGTCCTCCCGAGGGTGGTGGTGGAGGAGGTGGTGGAGGGGGGGCGCCTCCCCCGTTCGTTTGTTCCTACCTGTCCCCTGTGATCCCGTTCGCCCTGGCTTGGGGGTCTTTCTCAATCTCTCAAGTGATTTGAGAGGTGTGGGGGAGGTGCTCTGTTAGGGGGTTTAAACCCTCCTCTGTCTCCTCCACTCACAGCTATTCCACTGTCCTCCAACGCGTACCTTCCTCCCTCCGGTCTCACGTACTCTCCGAGCTCTGCTCTTTGCACACGAGCTCCCCATTCCTGGATGCGCCTCCTATCCATACTCGGGGTGGCAGGTAGCGGGGCTGATTGTTCCTCCCGAGGGTTCCCCTCCCTAACTCCCATAGGAGTTCGTCTTGTAAAGGGTATTGGCTCCGTAGCTTGCCAACTTCTTGGCTGAGGAACTACAGGAGATGGACCCCCCCTCGTGTCCTCTATCATTACCATGGGCGCTTGCCCGAATAATCCCGCCGTGTTTCCTGTTTTGGAAGATGGTCCACCAGTCGGTATTCCTCCTGCTGCGAACCCTTTCCTTACCTCACGGAGTTGTTCCTGAAGCGTCTCAATGACTCGAGCCTGTTGTTGGATCATTACTACCGACTCTCGAGAGTGTGCCGAGTCGACGGCCATGCCAGGTTGGTTTGTCTGAGCTCCAGTTACAAAGGGAGTTCCAAAAGGAGCTCCCTGCGGGGGTACCGCCTCTTCGTGAACTGCCAACATTCTTCGTTGGTTCGGACCCCTTTGATTTTCCGCTCTCACTGCCTGAGAATGCATCGATACCGACCCTTGATAGGGTATGACTGATGGATTGCTCAGTCTTGGAGGAACGTGTACAGGGTTGGGAACCAGCCGAGCTGTCAGATCTTGTCCGGAGATCTGGGATGAATGTTGTGCACCATCCATCCTTACCTCGCCAAACTGGTATCGCTGCGTCGAGACTGGAGTTACTGGTTTCGTTTGCAGGTTAACTCTGGGGGGAGGAGTCGAATTTTGAACCAAAGCATGTACAGTGGGGGAGGTCCCCGAGCGTAACTGGGGGCTCCTCGTGGCCGTATTACCGGGGTTAAGGACTTCAGGAACCTTGTTATTTCTGGGCGATGAATGTTTCTGCCCCAGGAAACAACCATCAGAACCATGGAGCTGCCCTTTCTGGTCAAATTGCTCCAGGGGGAACTCCCCTGCACTTTCTGGTTCGCATTGAACCATGTACGAGGTTCCCCGAATATCCGCAACCAGTCTGCAACAGAATTCCAAGGCCCTTTCTAGATTCGATCCAGAAAGTTCCTCCGACAGCATCAGAGTGTCTGATTCTGCTAGTAACGTCCGGTGTCGGGTCTCCTGCGAACACAACATTGCTTCAGACTCCTCACTCCTCACCAGAAGTTGGTGCATATGCCTCATGGGCATGTACGTGTACGCCGTCTGTCCACTACAAATTCAGACAGGACAGTCCTGATCGGGCATTGAATCCACTGGTGCGAGGAGGTGTGCAGTGGTGTATTGTCTGTGTCTGCAATTTTTTGCAGCAATTGATTCTACATCATCATTGCCCTCTTCATCGATTTTCGCTGCTGCCACCGCTAAATTCGCGTTTCGAAGTATTTGGATGGCATGGTAGTTCGGGATGTTCACCCTCGATGGGGGGGGGTTCAAATCGTACAGCGCCCAACCTGTAATTTGTTGCTTGGTACAGTATATGTAAACCGGCTTCCGTGCAGACCTCCCTTTCAATTCCGTGGGTCTGAGGAAGGAGGGGGAGTATTCCCCTCGACTTTATAGATGCTCGACCGTAACGAGCCTCTACTTCGAGCAATTCTAACATTCGCTCGGGGTCCAGTAGAACGTTGTACAGCCAGAGGAAGTCTGATCGGTTTGTCGGGGTCATTAGCCACTGTTGAGCTCTCCCTGGGAGGTCTATCTCTAGCTGGGTTCCCACTGCTAGGAACTGTACCCGTAAGTCTGAGAACTCAATACTGCTCCCCAGTATTTCGATCCCCATCGCCTCTAGGACCTCCCGTGAGATCGAGGCTACATCCTCCGGGGTGCACTCCTGGATCCTAATAAAATCTTCCAGTCGTAACGTCATTTCTGACGAAGGTTGTACAGGAAAGTTGGTCCTGCTATGGTGTATTGCGTGAGTATGCTCCCAGTTGGGCGTATTCACAGCGGGACTCTTAAGGAGACTGGAGAGTGAACTTCCTCGTCTCGGGGGAGGAGGGTGAAAGGACCGAACAGGAGGAGTCGGTAACCTCCTGGATGATGCCCGAGACTGTTCGGAGGCTGCGGGCGATACCCTCCTCTCCGGAAGTTTTTCCTGTTGTCATGCTGTAAGAGGGTCCTCCTTTCCCCCTTGTCTCTTTTCTATTGCCGCTACTTGGCCGCTGACTCTTCCCCCTGCGTTTGAAGCTAATTCCATGTCTAGCTGCGGTATTGGTCCAGGGGGAGGTCCTCTCGTTCCCCAGGTAGGGGAATAGGCGAAACCTCCCATGGGACTACTGGCAGGTTGGACATAACCCATGGGGGTATACCTCTGTTGTGGTGGTCCCATCCCAGGGTCCACTGGAGGAGGTTCCTGAACCGCAGGTGTCACAAAGCGTCAGAGACGGGGTGACTAAGCGGAGCAACGGGGTAAGCGGCAGAGCGGGACGACGGAGCAAGCGGTAGAGGCGGAGCAACT
>MU795494.1:0-20161 GCA_027886305.1 Lentinula aff. lateritia | reverse complement strand
AACAGGGCGGTAGCTCCACAGTCTACCATGGCTGCAGTTGTTATACTATGATTCCTTCCTCTTAGTCTCGCATGAATTCGGAAATGTGGGGAAGTGGAGTTTAATTCCCGGATCGACGATATTGTACATGATGGGTGCGAGTCATACAAAGAAGTAGCGAACATAACAAACTGATTACGGGGTACTCTCAGTGCAGCCGAAGTGGGTACCCTCCTTAAAAACCCTGTTGAAAGCCAGAAGACGGGGAGGACATAGTGTTAGCATGATCAAGTAATTCCCTTATTTGACCAATCTGGTTAGAGAAGTCCTGGTTAGGGGGGGCTCAGAGTAGTGGGTACAGTAGCCAGAGTGGATGTTGGGGTCAAGGTAGCAATCTGGACAGATTCATTTGGGAACAGGGAGAATGGCACGGGACCCATGGCTGATATCTGCTGGTGCCGAGGTTGCTGGCATCGGCCTCGGTCTCATCTGAGTCCCATGAACTTGTCCTGGCAGACTGCTTCCAGATGTCCTCGACGTCCACAGTAGCGGCAGGTGCTTTCTTGGTGTGGGCAATTCTGCTTGACATGACCTTGGGCACCACAACCGAAGCATCTTCCTCGCATGTGGGCCAGGAATGCCTCCCTGGTATTCCCATTACTGGTGTGGGTGGCATCAATATCCATAGCGTGAGGGTCAGCGGGGGTGGCATAGGAGCGGGTAGGTCCGAGGTTTCGGCCAGTCAAGGTGGGGTCATGCAAGTAGACATCTACTGATACTGCTCTCGTGATGGCCTCCTTGAGGGTACAAGCAATTCCTAGACCAATATTTACTGTGATCAGATTCTGTCGTATCTCTGGAAGTAGGGCAGCGTAGAAGCATTCTCGTAGGTCGATGTCAGACATCTTGGTTCGACTTCCAATGTCCTGGAATTTCTGAGCAAATTCCGCTACCATCTGTCCTTTACCCTGCTTAAGAGATTGAATGGCATTACGGGCTTCCATACCTGGGTCTATCGACTCAAATCGCTGACTGAAGTCTACGAGAAACTTTGCCCAACTGCCTTTGAAGGGGGGATTCTCCGCATCGAAATGGAGCAAGTGGGGGGTCGCCCAGTCTCCAGCACCTTCTGTGAAGAATCCCAAAGCAGACTTGATAAGCTTTACCTGACTGTTGGCAAGATCAGGTTGTTCTGAGGCCCAGTTCTGGAACTGAGCCCTGAATCGACGTGCTTTGGAGCTGTCTTTACCCTTGAATACCTCGGGTTTGTTCATGCTTGATTTGGAGGATGAGTGTTCCTGCATGGCTGTAGCAAGGTTCGCTACTTGTTTAATGAGCTGAGTCATGAGCTCATCTGCGGAGGTGGTCTGGGTAGGGGTCGACATGATAGGAGCAGGTGATGGTGATTGGGGGCGGGGAATTGGCAGGAAGGTTGTATCGGTTCGGGTAACTGGTTCTTGAACTGAGTTGTGAAGGGCGTTGGGGCAGGATTGAGAGTCGCAGTCGTACCAGCTATTGTCAGTGTTGTGAACGTGGTTTTGGTCTCTGGGGTCAAGTGCGTGTAGGAACGTGGAGCAGTCTACTCTGGCGACAGAAGTTTCAAGGTCGGGCGGGGCTGGGGAGGACGTGGTGTCTGCGGGTCCTGCAAGGACAACCTTATTGGTAGGCTATTGGTGCAGTATTGGATCTTGACCTAATGTCACAAAGCGTCAGCAACGGAGTGACTAAGCGGGGCGGCAGTGCGGAGCAACTGAGTAATCGGTAGAAGCGGAGCAACTGAGCGAAGCGTGGACAGGCTGGTCCCAAGATAATGACAGAGTTATATTGAGTATCGTAGTCATAGGTAATACTAAGTAAACACATACCTGGTCCCAAGATAATGACAGAGAGGTCAAGATAAGGGACCAGGTAGTGGGGGGCTGGCTTTATATACATAATCCGATCTGCAAGAAATAACAATGTAATACTGTACAGTTGAGAATAAAGAAGGTGGCGGAAGCCAGTAGAAGGAGAAGGGTAACAGATGGATCAGTAATCGATGAAGGGGGTCAGGTGGATCAGTAATTGATGAGGGTTTGACAATGGTGGGATGTGAAAGTGATGGAGTGATGTATTGTACAAATAAGGGCGTAGAGACGGTGAGAAAAGGAAAATGATAGGGGCTACGTACTTCATGACACCACCCTCCTGAGGTCCATGCAAGATGGCCACTTAGCAGTGTCACAGCTACCTGCACCTCAAATATCACACTCTCCTTTCTTCTTGCCTACATAGTTGACATCTTTAGCACTGTGCCCCACATAGCAGTCCCTGACTCTGAAAGTGAATATGATAACTTAAAATATTGTTAAACTCACCCTGAAGCAGCTATGAGCAGTGCACCAGATACCCCAAAAGCACTGCACATTTCCCTCATTCTGAATCAGGCTGCAAAAGGCTGCAAATTAGTGTGCCAGAACCCCCAAAAGGCACTGCACATTTGTGTCACTAGAACACTACCATTGGGAAAACTCATGACTTTTGATTGCCATTTGGTGCTTACAAGGACCTCCTCTTTCAGAGTCAGTGAATATATATGTCATCGGACTTTGCATAATATGAGTACTCACGGACTTCTTCCCTTGCCTCTCTCTTTTCTTCCTTCACTGATTCTACTAGGTGTGCTCAATGTCTGTCCCTCATGTCATTGTACATATCTATCATGTCAATATCTACATCTGCGAAACCTGTATTTTCAGCTAAGGGTCCGAAAGCAGTTGAGAGCATTTCCCAGCAGTGAAAGCACTCAGAGCAGCCTGCTCTCAGTGCTTTCAGTACTGGGATCTGCTGGGATCTGCTCTCAGCCCTTAGCCGAATATCCATGTTTTGCAGATGTATTTTCTTCATTCACTGATTCTACTAGTTACAGTACATTGTTTATCATCGCCCACCCCTCACCATCTATAATACCTCGGTTTCCTGCCCTGTGTTAGCCCCGGTTTCAGTATTTTTTGGTATTTCTTGATCTCCCTTCTTGCACAACTATCATACTAATATAAAAACGGCCCTCTGGGTTGGTTTTTCACTGGCTAAAGACCTGTCCGCGGGTCAAACCGGGAGAATCCAGAGAACCCAGAACATGAGAAGTATTCAATGCAGGACCTTGAGCAAAAGCCTCGAGAAGAACTGAACAAATAGATTGATGTAAGTAAAAACAGGAGGAAAAGGTGAACACAACAAAACAAAAGAGGATGTTGTAATGGAAAAAGTCCAGATGAAAGTAATATCATACAGAGCTGAAGAATAGCGACAATTGCGAAACAACAAATATACAATAGATACGCACAAACAAGACTCAAGACAAACAATTCGACAAACGTATCATTTACATAATTCATGGAGACAGAGAACCGCATACGAAGTAAGACCCGAGGTAAGTAGAAGATACAGCAGTAAAACATTTTTTCAAAGAATGAATGAGGATTGGTAGAAAGTAGATATTGAAACCGAGAATCCAGTTGATATACATGAAATATCACACGAAGATTTTACGAGTGATGTTCACCTTCTTTCACCGACGTGACAATCGGCTGAAGCTGAGATGGAAGCGCGGGCTGAGCAGGGTATGATGCCCATGTAGTAGTTGTATGAGGAGGATACGGACCAGGATACGCCGGAAATGGTTGACGATAGCCGTAATACGCTGGAGGACCAGAACCAGGACCTGGAGATGCACTGTACTGAGGCGCGGAGGGACCGTTGAGACCTTGTGCAGGCATAGACGAAGGTTGTTGAAGAGGAGAAGGATAATGATACATGGCCTGAGGAGGTCCATATGCCGGCATCGGGTAATAACCGGTATAAGCTGGTTGGGCTGAAGCCACTCCCACGCCGGAGACACCACCAACATTGCCCACACTTGGATCAGGATCAGTATACGGGACGGGAGGTTGCGAAGAAGAGGAAGAAGGTGTGGGCGTCTGAGAAGAAGAACGTCCTCGTTGTCGATCCCGATCTTCAGATGTTGGGGATTCAGGAGGAGAAGTGTCGTTGTTAGTATTATGATTAGGACGTTTTCGCTGCCTTTTCGCTGCTGGTTGTGCGGCAGTAGAGTAGGGTTCGAAGCGCTTATTTGGACGTTTGGGGATGTCTGTGACACGGCCGTCCGTGAGGAGCGGGAGTCCTGTGGAAAGAGGAGCTGAAATTATGGAAGACGTGGAAACCGCTTCGATATCATCTGCTTCACCACGATACCGAGGGACTCCGTCTGGACCGACTTCGACCTTTGGCGGGTTCCGAAAATGGGTCTTGTCAAGGTATTCCGGGCTAATATCCAGGGATGCCAGCTCAGGCAGGGACGATGGAGAACGCAGACGACCATTCTCAACATCCTCAATGCGATAGTAGGAAATTAGATGTTGAGCTACGCCTCCGATGCTCAAGGAAAAAGTCTTTGGAAAAGGCTCATTCAGAATTCAGAAGACAGAGAAGATATCTGTAACGTACTTTTTTCATTAGACCGTTAGATTTGAATTTGTAGCTATTCGTAAGACTGCCCATCAAGGACCGCTCCCGAAGCTTATCAAACCCAAGATGATTATTACTCGTTTCGCTCTTTGGACGAGACAAAGAATGTGTTTCCGACGATGGAGACGCATCGGGGACTTCTGCGGCTTCTTCCTGTGGACGTGCGCCCTTATGACCTGGACCGCGTTTGTCTGTCTCTCGATATAGCAAAAAATTTCCAAGGATGCGACTTGGACTCCAGAAAAATCCATCGGTCCACCGTTTGATACCGCTCTCCTCCTCGTCAAAAACGAAGACTGAGCCAGAAGTAATCATTTTGCGCTCGGAATCGACAAGACGTCGAGTAACACGAGGTATCCAGCCACGACGAGCAGCCTCGAGGATAAGAAGTGCGTCACCGGTTGTTTCTATCCAGCCAGTCCAGGGTGGTTCGTTCCATGTGGTCGGCGGAGGCTGATGAGAAGCCGAAGACGTCGACATGGTGGTCTAGATGATAAGCCTTCATCATCATCATCGACGGGCCAGAGCGAAAATTATCATGTTGGAAAAAATAAAGGGCAGCAAAACCAAAAAAGTTTCAAGAACGATTGGGTTCAGCCCATCATTAGAGTTTAAGATCAACAATATAAAGTTGGCGTACCGTTGGCCCAGAGTCTGGCGGAGGAGGAAAAATATCAACAAAAAGAGCCAAAAATTCAACCGCCGACTGAACCACTGCCTTGGCTCAGTCTTTCCCTACTTTTCCTTTTCCTCAAATCCAAAAAAATTCGAAAATTCAAGTTACGTGTCTACACGCGTTTTTTGAATCTCTTGAGCTGTACGTTTCTGGGAAGGAAGGAGGCTTTCAAGGAAGGAACCTTTGCCCTTTGCGCTCGTCGAGAATTAAGGTTTAGAGCTCTCACTTATGTAAGAAGTTCTGCCGCTTTGGCCTGGTTTAGGCCTTTCTCACTGAAAGTTTAATCTCAGCTCTTGTCGGAACGGTGTCGGAGGAACGGGAGCGATCTGGAACGGTGTGAAGCTGAAATCCCATGGTCAGGGAATTTCATCAACGGTAATGCAGACACTTGCATCCGAGTCCGATAGCATGCGGAACAGATAATTTCTGGCCCACTGCAGGCTCCTGAAATGTGCTATTCCTTTAACAGGTCCCGCGCAGGTCCACAGCTTGACATGGGCTAGCTTGGCTCATACAAAATTCAAGCTCGAGTTAAGTCTTTCGTGATTTTGGGAAGCCACATGCAAATCTATCGTGCAAACTTCTTGAAGTTACTAATTACTAAGGTAAGCGCTCAGCAACGATTCGAGCACTAGGGTGACTGAGTGTCGAGCCTGATAGATCTTTTGGCATTCTCCTTGTCCGTTGTTGTAGAGCGCAGGCACACAAGTACATAAGAGTTGAACACACTCCAACCCTCGATGCGCATACATGGTTCGCAGGATATCGCAGTGTAGACTAGACGTCCTCCTATCTGCAACTCCTCAATGAGATAGATTGAGATCGATTTGACGCCTTGTAGTTGACTTGACTTCTTTAACCGGTGCACTTGAGATGGTGTTTTGATAGTTCATGCTATGTAACCTTGCCCACTTTCGCAGTCTTCATTTTCATGGAGTACAGGCTAATGTCAAGACCAGTTCTAGTCAGACTTAACACACCACCACAAACCCTTGGATTCTCCCTCGTCATACTACGAAGGCTCTGGCTGTTGATAATACCGTAGCTTGACAAATCCGATCCAACCTGGACCCAAATCACTCCGTTGAAATCAATATTATACCGTACTTACCGACATTGATAGACACTGATCTACACTGATAGATATACATCGATGGGCAGGTTATGGCTTCATCATCATGCATCGATACTATGTACGTTTGGAACGAAGCTCTTGGATATCCAATATACTCGCACTTACTGGCATGATGATGCTCTTTGTCAGTCCTTGGGGTACATAGGCAATGCTGGCTCGAAAAGTTCAACGGGCAACCCGGTTCCATTATGGATTTAAGCGCCGACCCATTTGAGCGTCTACCATCATGTGGTTTTTGCACGCATTCAGAGCGATTCTAGAGCTTGGACCACCACCTTATCGGACCTCACAGGAGCTCTGAAGCCCGTCTTATCTTCAACATCGTCCTTCTCTGTCCTCTGCTCAATAATCTCTTTCACTTCCGAAACGCCTGTCACTGTTATTCGTTCCGCACAAGAAGCACCGAGCTCCCTGCCAGCCCGGCATCTGCTTCCTTGACCTCTCTTCGTGTGCACAATAACATATTTTTACCGTTATCACCTTCCTGGACAATTTAGGTGTCGAACGGGGAGTTTTCTTCGTGAATCTACATCGGTCTTCCGAATGTTCAATCTTTTCTTGTAAACTCAATCGTAGTCCTTGTTCTCCTCAGGTTCTCCCTTTGGGCGCGGGTGATTACGAGGCTGAGAATTGGAGAAGAACGTAGCCGGCCTGCTGAGGCCGTGTCTCAGCGACGCTTCTCGTTCAGTAGTCGACTCAGGAGGTGTATACCTATCCGAGTGGCGGACTTACCTCTATTTTCTCTATCATTCGACTTTTCGACCGATCAGCGGTATGGTGCTGGGTTTATGAGAAGACGCAAAAAGTGAAGACGGATGACGGGACCTGACAGTACCTTGTCTTTGTTCAGGTCAAGTTCCAGGAATAATTCATACCTTTGCTACGTGGTTCACAGGGTTCCTGGTCTAAGACCTTTCAGCAATTGACTTTTTTTTAATACTCACCTATCGTCTTTGGACGATTCAAGATGTATCAATCTCGCCAGTTTTTCGACTACCTTCAACCGAAAACCAGGGCGAAATCAGTGCATCTTCCTGCCTGCCGAATGAAATTTGTTTTTCTGTTCCTTCTAGTTGTTCCATTGTTTCTTCAGGTCCCAGCAGGTCCCTTGGGTCGGCTCAAGCTCAAAATTGACTCCGACTCAACATCCTGTGTTGTCATTACGCGTAATCAAGCGTTATCCTAACTGCTATTCCTATCCCAGGTGACTGTTTTTTTCCTGCCTGGATTCTGCTGATATTTTCTGCATGAAAGTTTCGCAACATCTCCAAATACTGATTGAAGTCAATGTCCGGCAAGGCCACATCCAATTTTTCGAATGAGGAATAGCCATTTGTTGGCACTCCCTCAAATCAATTTAGACCTGTTCCTCGTCATTCATGATGTTTCCTTTGATCGACAGCAATGATTGAGAGCAGGACGTCAAGTACCATACAATAGCAATGTCTGATACTGAAAGACCTGATACTCTACAGTATCGGTCGACGCCGATAACTATCCCGAGAACCTTCTCAAGGCACCGGCACGGCCGTCAAATGTGCTTCTTGTAGAGATTATTCGGGCTTGGGGTATGTGCGCTCTATAATTACTCCGAAGGGCCTACATATGTTATCACCAACACAATAAATGCTGGAACTACACATTTTCGACACCTATGTACGTTACGAATAAGTTTCAAAGCTTACGTTTTCCGTAATTTTAGGTACACCAGTAGCTTTCCTCGGGGTGAGTCCTTCTAGGTCCTTCCCATTCAAGATTCTGAGTAGAATTTAGAACGGAGGTTGAGTATGGCGCCAGGTGTATTTTACGCTAAAACGTGACTTCATCCTTTCCGAGGCTGGTGGGCAGTTGGGATCTCGACTGATCGACGATCAGCTAGAAGTATAAAAGCTCGACGTGTCGCTCTTCCCTTCACTAGGCCAATTTCAGTGGGCCTATATTCACCATGCGTTCTCTCCCAGTCTTTGCGCTAGCGTTAGCCTTAACGTCCGTTCATGTGCGACTGTTCATCGATCTTCCACTCCATTCATTGCGCTAACTCTCTCCCAGTTATCCTCTGCTTCAACCCACATTCATTCAAATGTCGACGGAAGACGACACCGTCGACAAACTATCCCTACGAACCTACCCGGAAATTGGACATCCGAAGGATGTTTCACGTAACTTGCTTCTGTATATTGACGTTCGCGGTCCGTCTGACTAGAAGTAATGTTTTGATAGAGACAACGTCGGAGCCCGTACATTATCTGGTGCCACTTTTGCAAACGGGACTGGCATGACAATTGAGCAATGCCTCAACTTTTGTGATGCCAACAACTTCGTTCTTGCTGGAGTGGAATTCGGCGATGAATGCTGTGCGGAATTAACCAGTCTTTTGAAGCTGTAGTAAACGCTGACAATCAATATAGATTGTGACAATTTCATCGAAAATAATGCCACTACAGCGGCAGCTACTGATTGTAACACGCCATGTGCTGGAAATGCGAAAGAAGTCTGCGGTATGTACGGTCATCTAGTATGCGCCCACTATCTGCTGATCCAGCGGCTTCATCATTCTAGGCGCAGCCAATCGACTCAACGTCTTCAACTCTGGAAAAACCCCGCCTCCTCCCCCAGTCACCGTCCCAAGCGTTGGCAACTGGACTTCCCTCGGCTGTTATAGGTTAGTCAACAGCCCCGTTAATACAGATGAAGCTTCTTATGAGAAATTATGATTTTACTCCGACAGCGACGGCGTCAATGGCCAGCGCACCCTCACGGTAGGAGTCAACTTAGTCAATCCGGCAACTGTGGAAGAGTGCACTGCGACCTGTTTCGCTGCCGGATATCAGTATGCCGGCACCGAATTTGCAGACCAATGTTGTAAGTTTTGAGTTTGTTAAGGTGTTTTTACACATGCTGACAACATTTTTCTTTTCACAATTAGTCTGTGACACTGCCATCACTAATGGAGGTGTACCTACACCAATCACCGACTGCGACATGGTATATTGTTTGATTTACATCCACGAAATCTTAATGATGCATATTTACTTCTTGTAGGTTTGCGCTGGAAATTCATCGGAGTTTTGTGGTGGACCGAATCGTCTCAATGTAATTACTTTTCCTTTTTCAAATACCTGTTTTCTCATGGGTCCTCGCAGATGTATAATTATACTGGCGACAACCTTCCTCCAATCTCTGCGCCTGGAGGCGGGGGTGGCGGTGATGCCCCCGTTTTCCCGGTGACTTCGGGCCTTCCGGGATCTTGGAAATATGTGTCTTGCTATGTGTATGTCCTATGTCTCCATTGACATCTTCCGTGCATCATTTCTCATAACAATTCAGTGATAATGCATTTGGCCGCATATTTGAATTTGAACAGCCCGATAACGCTAACACCACTGTCGAAGAATGTATCAGTGTGTGTTCTGGTCAAAATTTTACAGTGGCGGGCATAGAATTCAGCGTAAGTACCCAATATATTTTGTAGAACATACAGCTGATAAGTCCTCTTTTAGGATCAATGTTGTGAGTTTGATTGGCAGTTTGCTGTCTAACCCCAGTCACTGAGAAACATCCATATCACGATCAGTCTGCGGTGATAGATTGGTCAATGGCGCCGTTGTCGCAGACGATTCGACATGCAACATGGGATGCGCCGGTAACGCAACGTTTGTCCTCCTCTTTGATATTAGATGACCCATTCTGACATTCGTTTCATCTTCATCAGAGAAGCCTGTGGTGGACCTAATCGACTGTAAGTACATATGCCACTTTCTAGTGGTCGTTTTGCTTACTGAGATGATACAGTTCTGTCTACTCTTCATCAGCAAATGTCACTGCTCTGCCCGTCCCCACTGTACAAACCACAAATCTCACTGGTAACTGGACATATGCTGGCTGCTACACGTTAGTGTTTCGATGCTGAAATCGTGTAGGACATACCCCTGATTTCATCCACAGAGACAACGCCGCAGGCACTAGAACACTTCCATGGGAGCTTCAACTTACCCTAAACAACTCGGCAGAAACATGCACAAGTCAATGTGCCGCATTTGGGTACAGTGCTGCTGGCATGGAGTTTGGTATCCAATGCTGTATGTATCTTATACCATAGCCTCATAGGTGCTGTCTAAGGCTCACTTTTTCGAATGCAGTCTGCGGTGACATCTCTGATATCGCAGCCAACGGTGCAACATTGGTAAATACTCCGTTCCTTTCTTTTTCAATGCGCTGAAATGCGCGACAGGCTCCCGAAAGTGACTGCAACACTCAATGCTCTGGAGACCCTATCCATCTCTGCGGGAGTACGTGTCCAAAGTTCACATTTACCATTTCTGGATTCTCATTCCACGGTACACAGGTGGAAACAGACTCCAGATGTACACTTGGAACGGTGCTCTCAATGTTTGGCACACACCTGAAAACACTGGATATTACGAAGTAAGTCCGATTCCCCAATATTTTTACTGCGCATGACTGATGATCCACAGTTTTTCGGTGAGCAAACTCGTTGAAAGTTGTCATGAATCTCATTGAGTTGTGCCTTCTTAGTCCCTGGGTATGTGCCTTATCGTCTACGTTTTATTTTTGTGTTTACATACTTCTAGTGTCGTGGTTCCTTTGATCGCTACCCTCGGGGTAAACAATAAGGTCACATTCTTAGAGAAACACGGAACGAGCGAGTAAGATTCATCTAACTATCATGTAAGCACATACTGATTGGTACCTTCCAGGTTCGACAACTCTACTGGAGCATACGAACTTGACCTTAGTTTAGTCTCTAATTTCTCAGCTGCATGGCGGACTATGCATGTCCAAACCGACGTGTTCTGCTCTGGAAGCGTGATCCTTCCCGACATAGGAGCTCGACAAATCAATGTTGGAGGTACGTGGTGGATGCTACATGAATTGCGTAATGAACTTGACTTGATTTCGTTTAGGCTGGTCGCTGGATTCTACATTTGGTGTCAGACTTTACACGCCCAATGGAGTGCCTGGAATTAATTCAACTAACGACTGGGAAGAAAACGGCGACGAACTTCACTTACTGGTGATTCATATGCAATTATTCCTCTAACGCAAATTCGCTCATGACATTCATTATTAGGCTGGTCGATGGTATCCTTCCGCTTTAGTACTTTCCAATGGATCTATTTTGGTTATGGGGGGCGAAACCGGCAGCAACGCATCACCTCAACCAAGTCTTGAACTTCTTCCTCTTCCCGAAGGCTCTGGCGTCGTACCCCTCGATTTCCTCGAAAGGACTGATCCATGGAACCTGTATGTAACATGTCCTATTGCTGAATACCGGTCCTTACCCAAACTTTCCAGTTACCCGTTCCTTACTATGCTTCCTTCTGGCCGGATTTTTGTTGGTAAGTGTTCGATCAGATGATGGTCGTTTTCCTACTCATCACTCTACTAGGTTACTACAACGAGGCCCGTATCCTCGACCCTGTCACCTTTGATACCGTGGAAACTCTACCCAACATACCTGGGGCGGTGAATAACTGTAAGCGAACCTGACTATCTCAATGCTTTTGATCTGAATGTTTTGTAGTCCTTGCAGGTCGCACATATCCCTTGGAAGGTTCTATGATTCCCTTCCCTCAATACGCTCGTAAGTTCAGCCAGTAACTCCTTGTGTGCAAAGACGACGACATTCGATATCTAGCTTATACCGATCCGCTCCGTATTTTGATTTGCGGAGGTTCTACTCCTGGACCTGGTATGATAATGTTTGTGAAGTACTAAAATTGATGATTGACTTTGATTATCAGCACAAGTGATTGATAACTGTGTTTCCATTGAACCGGAAACAGAAAATGCTACATGGACTCTCGAGCGAATGGTGAGTTTTCCACGGCAATATTTGCCATGACTTGGTCATTAATTATTTAAACAACAGCCTTCCCGACGAGTCATGAGTTGCATGGTCCCATTACCCGATGGTAAGCAATGATCTTGCTAGTGGTTGGGATGTTCTTTTTCTAAACACGTACCCAAGGGACAATGATGATTATGAACGGTGCTATGGAGGGTGTAGCTGGATTCGGTCTCGCTTCTGACCCTAACTTCAATGCCGTCTTATATGACCCCACCCAGCCTGTCGGTCAACGTTTCTCAATTCTTAACAACACAATTGTCGCACGTTTGTACCACTCCGAGGCCACTCTCCTGCCGGATGGACGTATCCTCGTTTCTGGTTCTGACCCGCAGACTCCTGGATTCCCCGAAGAAATGCGTATCGAGGTTTATGTTCCGCCGTATTTGAACCAAGGCATCCGCCAGCCAGAGTATAATATCTCTGAAACGGACTTCGGCTACGGTCAAACCTTCCAAATCACCAAAGTCCAGGTCTTCCATGGCTCGATCGCGAATATCAAGGTTTCGCTTATTGCAGGTGTGTGGCTAATGGGCTATGTTCGTGCGCAAAAGAGCTCAAGCTTTTGATACAGCTACATCGAGCACGCACGGGAATGCTATGGGCGCTCGTACCATCTTCCCTGAGTTTTCATGCTCCGGAACGACTTGCACAATTACCACTCCACCGAACGCGTTCGTTTCTCCACCTGGCTGGTGGCAGTTGTTCATTTTAGATGACGCCGGTACCCCTTCGCACTCCTCATGGCTTCGTATCGGTGGTGATCCTGGACAACTGGGCAACTGGCCAAATCTTCCTGGGTTTACGCCTCCGGGACTTTAGTAACGGAGGAAATGCAGGACTTTTGACCACATGTTCTTCTTTCTATTTTCGGATTGCTTTGGGACTCTGAAATTTTCTCCTTACCTATGCCATTTATTCCTGTCGTTACGATTGTTTAAGACGAATTGTTTTCTCAAAGTATATTACTTGTATGTATGGTCCTGGATAGCTTGTTTGGAGCCGTTTTCTTTGGGCTCCATCATAAATCCCATTCGACAGTCCCTGTGAACCATGTTTTGATGATTCGCAAAAGATGGAACCTATTTTCTGATCGTAAACAGAAGGTGTGATTTCAGATACAATATGACCAGAGGAAAAATCAAAAAATATAGAATGTACAAATTGATGGCTCGACCCGGGCTCGAACCGAGGACCTTCTGTGTGTAAGACAGATGCGATAACCAACTACGCCATCGAACCGTTATGTATCGCGTTTTTTGTATACCATTACTGTAACATGTAAAGCAACTCAACGCGTGTTTGTTTACCTCTTTGGGCAACATTTTGTGTGCTCTCTAGTTTCACTCTCACGACTAGAATTTACATATACCACGAAGACCACGAGCCTTCCACGGCCCACTGTGCGGTACACTTTTCCGACTGCCACATTACTTTGCTACGACGTATACTTTGGCAAATCACCTTTCGAGCATCCATAAGTGTCGTCTTTCTCTTCGCTGAAGATCTCACAACAACCATGACACGATTTGGGGACTTTGCGCCATTATGTACAAATACACCCTCGTACACTTGGTGTAACTTATTCTATCGACAACTTTCCTCCGATTCATCTTTGAAAAGTATCTTGACTGGTCTCTCTGCCGATGCGAATTCAGCACCAGTGGGGATCAACCCTGTTTGTGGTATCGCTAAAGCTGGCACTACAATCGATGGTCCACATCAGGGCACAGGAAAGAGCTTAGGGAATATCGCCAATATAGTCGTGTGTGCTGTGAGCATGCTCGTGATTCTAGGCCTCATTGTGGCATCTCAAAAGAGGAAAGCAGCAGTCGGTGAGTAGATAACTGAGCTCAATCTTGCTTCTGTATTCTCATAATGCGTTCAACTTTAGGTCGTGTCGAACTACGAAATCTTCTAATCCTCTATTTCCTCACGTTACCTTTCCAACTTCTAACCACTGGCTCCTTTCTTGCGCAAGGTTCGACAGCGCTGGTTGCATTAACCGCAATACATGCAGGGCTCGTAGCGGCATTTTTCTGGGCACTGCTAATGAATGCACTCATCGCCACTCAGAAAATTGAAGATGGAACACCGGCAGCACTAGTCGTACGTGACCTTGTTTTTCTTAACAACAATTCATTTCTCATCCATGAGTAGCCTTATCTCCTTTTCTGCGCAGCCTTCTTTGCTGGTACCACGTACATTGCATTTGATGTTGGGTTAGGCATCACGACGGCGTTGGGTCCCTCAAATGACCCGAGAGAACTGCGAAGCATTCCGTTATTTGTTCTGACGAGCATCTGGCCAGCAGTGTCAGTATCAACTATCAACTTTTTCTTCAGTGATTCGGCGTTCCGTCTCTGTTGCTGATTGTTTGCCTAACAGGGCTGCAATACTTTATTTTGGTATCATGACATACATCGTCCTAGCTGTCCTCAACGAGACACGGCCAATGTGGTACTATATCCTTTCCGCAGGATTATTTGTGCTCAGCCAGCTGGCTTGGTTCCTCCTCGGAAAGGTTATTTGTGAGGTGAGCAATATTCTTCTCGATTTATCCGTCTTACTGCTACCGGCACATACTGCCCATTCTACGCCCGGGTATTTGACCGCGGTGACCGCGCGGTCATCGCTGGAAACGGGAATATGATCTGTGATTTGTGACTGCCTACGAATCATTGATAATGGATGCAGCTGGTGGCAGTTGCAGAGGTCTAGGGAGTGGCTAGTGCATTGCACTCACCAGAAGTCTCAATTTTCCGCATTGCCCACCTTCTTACCTCGTGTTTTGATAACTGCATCCACCGAGAACTCGGCTGAACTAATCAATTTCTCATTTACAGGGATCAACAAGTAAAGTCGACGGATCCTTTGTCGCTACAATTCTAGAGACCGCTGCCGTTGGTGTATTATATCTGGCATGGAGGAGTATCACAGAAGGTTCGTCCTGCATACAACAATCAGTTTCGTTATCGTTGTCTCGATGCATCGCTCGTTCCCGCTTTTCGTGGTCCGCAATACGCCGGAGTGGCGCTCACATGTGAAGAGTTCATGCACTGGTATTGCACCCGCCTCCAGTATGAATTCTTACGGCATCTCATGGCCGTGGAAGCTTGTTTGTGGACAGATTAGATGTTGGCCCGGAGATTGTGTTCTAGCGAGCGAGACAAGCTGTTTCTCGCGCGGGTGTCCTTGAAATATCCAGTTTTTTCCTCGAGTTTCTCTCATAGAGGCAAAGCTGCTATATTTTCCCTTCCAGTCATTATACCGCTTTCATCTTTATATCTATCCTTTACTCGAACTCCCGTATTGACGTTTTTCAAACAGATTCATGGGATGATGACCCATATCCAATGTATCCATCATAGCCTCTTGGTTTATCGTTTCCCTGGGAACGTTCTGATACTAAAAGCGACACCCATCCAGAAGCCTCCCTTTTTTGTTAGTTCGATGATGTTCTATATTCCCGTAAAGAGCCTGGTCTACTTATGTTGTGATTTCCATGTCTTGCAGTGTTCGTTGTTACCCCTTCCAGTGCTTTCGACGGTTCTTGTCCTATCACTTCGATGTTTTGCCGTTATATGTCCCACCTGTTTGAGGTTGTAGATGTACCGTTCACGTTTCTTCCTTTCGCCCATTTCCCTCCCCCTCTCTCTTTCTCCCTTCCTTCGGCCCGGTCGACCCCTTCCATCCCCGCCCATCTCTCTTTTCTTTCTTTCGCTTTGTCCCCCTTTACCTGTTGTGTTGCCCCTCAAACTCTCGCGTGCAAGGACTATTCATGTAGCCTGCAGAGCAATGAAGATCACCTTTTTCTTGCACAGTGTAAATATATATGTTATGTGTATATCCTTATCTACATCTAATTCATCATCCTAAACTCGAGCTCGATGCCGGGCGTTTTTATATATCCTTTCGTGATACCCTCCAGTACATTTTGTTTGTTTTCAGTGTCTATTGTACTGGCTTACTCTTTTTTTGTTGACATTGCGTGTTTGCGTTTCACCCAATCATGTGTTTTTGACATCGAGCAGGAGGAGGACGGGTGATGGTGGTGCAACTTCCCGATATGGGGACAAGTGTGGTTTGGGATAGATACAAGGAAAGCTGTAGAAGGGTTGGGGGATTCGAGAGGGCGGCGAACATAAAAAATGAACCGCCTTGCTCTACGACTTTAATGTCTTGATATGTTCACCGTGTTCTTACTACTAAAGTTTTCAATGTATCATCTTTTTGATTTGGACGACGCAATTTGGTTTATCACTACATTGAGTACCACATGTTCTTTACCACTTTTGAATACTATGTACTCGATGCTTCCCGATTAACAAAATTATCCATCATCAACATCCTACAGAAAGCCTCCGTTTGAGGATTCGAATACGGTGGGGGTTGTTCCCACCTACCACCTCCGCGCCGATCTCGTCCACCTCCCGAATCCCCTCCTCTAACTCCTGTTTCTCCGTGGAAACCCTCCCCAGCATCTGCTCCTCCTCCTCCACCCGAAACCGAAACCGAAACCAATTCCGGCCCAGGAGCAGTTCTCACAAACTGCTGCACATCTCCAACGGGTACCCTGCCTTCCTCGCGAACATTCACCTTCACCCACTCCAACTCCCTGGTCACCATCTCCCGTGCGGTAGTTTCGTCCGGAAAGGGTTTTTGTTGGCGGGTAAGGGAGATGTGAGAGTGGAAGGCGCGGGTAATGGCGAGCCAGTGAGGGTCAAAGGTTAGGATTGGTTGAGCGGATGAGGATGTTGGAATGTGTTGCGCTGAAGATGTTGTCGTATTTGTAGTGGTTGATGAAGGATCTTCTTCCAAATTCGCTGTGGAAGCAGATAACGGGAATTCGGGCGTATCGACGTCGATGATCTACGACAAAATTGATCAATTTTTCTGCTTGTGAACGGACCAAATGGAATAGAGAATGGACGACAAATGGATCAGAATAAGAGAGACCAATGTAACACACCTCCAAGAACTTTTTCTGTGGTAGGCATTTGTCTAATGCCACGAAGTCGGTAAACCATCCATTAGCGATTTCGTTAGGAGGATGCATCGATCCTGACGTTGGTGGTGGTGGCAGCGGAGTTGGAGGCACAGCGACGTCGAAATCTACTTCTCCGTCCAGATCATCCAGCATGATCTCATCAGGATTCTTATTGTGAGGTGGAATTGATGTAATAGCTGGTATCAATGCCGAATTCTGTACGGGTGTTTTCAGCCCAGATTCAAATTCATCGTCGATGATAATCTCATCCGGGTTCGCAACCTTTTCCCCATCCGCCTGTTTACTCACCTCCTCCGTCTCCCATAAAACTTGAACACCAAACCCTACATGCAAATGCGCGCTAAACCACCACCGCGGTCTCAACACCTGGAGTAGACCCATAAGAGGAGGACTGCCGAGCTTTCCCTCGGATACTTCTTGTCTGAAGTACGGCTTTTTGCGGAGAAGTTGGTTGAGATTGGAGGGAGAAGCGTAGGAGGTTATGTTGAGTGGCCAGTCGTGGGATAAGAAAATCGTCGTTGGGGAAGATGACGAAGGGGAAGAAGGGGGAAGGAGTGATAATTGTCGGATGGCTGATTCACGAATGTGATAGACGGAGCGTAGATCGTCTTGGTTGTATGGCTGTCGCTCAAAGTGACCTGTTATATTAAACGTGAACGTGGGGGAATATCATTGAGTCTGTACGTATCATACCTTTGTTGAAGTTTTTACCTTTGAATATGCCTGAGGCACCAGAGATACGAATTCCATTGATTAGTACAGAACCAGCATTGCCGAGATAGTAGATATTGGGTGCCACCCATCCACCGTGAAATCTATAAACTATCAGAACGTCAACGTGAATAGTAGGATCATCAACTCACAGTTCCCAAAAATAATTACTCGCTTCATGATTCCCACCAATGATAAGCGTCAATATTGGTGCAGTCTTTTCCCCAATGTAATATCTACGAAACGTTAGTTTCTCAAAAAACACAAAGACAACCCCATCAAGGGAAGTGGATATTCACTTGTAGAACCCTCCTAGATGTTTATACTTGTTCGGTACCGCCATGCATTCCAAATCTCGTTCATTTCGTACGGCCTGAAAGTCTCCGCAGATTAAGAGCAAGTCGACATGGCAGTTGTTCTTAGCTTCGATGTCAGCGATGGCGGAGTAGATAGAATCAAGTTGGCCGTGGCAGCAGCCCTCGATCGCGATTTTCATTAACTCAGACGCGTTGTAGGAAGTGGACTTGGTTGAAGCTCGAAAGTGTTCCCACAATGTTCCAAAAGACGCAATATGGTACTAGTCAGATTTCAAGGGTCGTACTGCAAGCTGGAGGGTTCTGTTCAGATAATATAATGATCAATATATCGTAGAGTCATCGCACCGATGAATGGGAGTAGAAGTAATATAGCATATCATAGGATTAAATATTGTCACTAGAACTAGAATGTAGAATGTAAATGATAGATACAAGGCAGGTGAAAGAACAATGGTATAGTATGCAAGAAGTCCAAGAATGGGGAATGAGAAGAGAGTCGCAATAAGCAGGCTTGGACATAGACAAAGAAATCATATGAAATGAAAGCAAGAGCAGACAGGAACCGCTGACTAGGATCGAGGTGTTAGTACAATTGTGCCATTCTCAACTTCAAAAAACGTACATAAATCAAGGATCATCTTCGTCCAGAGCAATAGGTTCTAGATAACTTTCCGGAACTAGCGCAAGTTGTCTTTCTTTTTGAGACGATCGTCGCTTTCCTTTATCGTCGACTCCGTCAACTACGACGACAGCCCAACCTGCTCCTCCTCCGCGACCGACTACTCGTACAATCTGTTCTTCGTTCAACGCCATCTCTCGTGAACCTTCCGGAATGAAAGGGTAAATGGCACGATATAATCCGGGACTAAGGGGACCAGCATCTTCTTCGCCTTCCTCGTCGTCGTCGTCCTCATTTTCATAACTTGGTTCATCCGATGGGAGACTCCATCGTCCATTCCATCCTCTGTTATCATCTTCGTCAGTATCTTCTTCTTCATCGTTCTCATCATCATCGACGTTCATTGCGTCGCTGTCCTGAATATCTTGGTCTGCACTAATAGCAGCCACTTTCCAAGCTTGGTACTCGGCATCGTCAAGTAACATTTGGTAAATTACCCCAACTCGGTTTTCTCTGGGTATATTCAGCGTCCCCCTACCATCCTCTCCCAATCCCTGATGCCTCGGATCTGAAGCCGCATACGCAAAGTCTTTGATCTTCAAAGGTATCCGATAAGAACTGGTTGTCAGAGGATGAGAGGATTTGGTTGATGGGCCTCGGGAGGGATCAGTAGACGATGGCATGGGCGTGGAAGTCATGGAACAGGTGGCGGGAACAAATGATAAATTGTGGGCCGCAGAATCGAACGATGTGGTTCTTTTCGCATGCGTAAGCGTTGTTATGTATGTGTTGAAGTCAGCGGCCGATAATGTGCTTTTCATTAGTTGCCCAGACAACGGCCGATTATAAGCGCTGTGGCGTTTATCGAAGGACGTGGAGCGCCTAAAAGCCCTCTGTAGACAACCAATGAAGCCACCCTCCAAAATACTAGGTTGAGATAAACGCTGCGATTTTGGGATGGAAGAGGAAAAGTAAAATTCTTGAAATTCATCTGATACTGTTCCTGTGTGTAATTTACGTGGTCTAAGGGAATCTGAATGAGGAGGTAGCAAGCAAGACACCGTGACTGAATCCGTAGTGCAAGATTGAAAGTTATTCAATGGCAGGGAGAGTCAATTCCTCTGTTCATTAACAGGAGGATGCATTCCTCAAGGTTCACCTCGCTTGCTAGGTCCTTTGCCACCCTGAAATGACCAAGTACTTGTGCACTTTTTTTCTCACATGTAGCGCCCATCATCATTGGTACACCGCAAAATGAATCCAAGGTAAAATAGATGTCGAGGTATTGGTGTTGAGAGGAACTTGGCTTCATGACCACCTGACATGTGAAAGCTACAT
>MU795493.1:0-20203 GCA_027886305.1 Lentinula aff. lateritia | reverse complement strand
CCTTATCTTGACCTCTCTGTCATTATCTTGGGACCAGGTATGTGTTTACTTAGTATTACCTATGACTACGATACTCAATATATCTCTGTCATTATTTTGGGACCAGCCTGTCCACGCTTCGCTCAGTTGCTCCGCTTCGACCATTTACTCAGTTGCTCCGCACCGCCGCCCGGCTTAGTCACTCCGTCGCTGACGCTTTGTGACAAGCTCTACATAGTATTGTTATAGATAGGTGTAGCTTCCGAATTGCCTCCTATTGCATGCTTTGAATAGCCTGAAAGAGCCAAAATTGTATTGTGCAAAATTTAGGGGAAAAAATTGAGGCTGTATGAAAATTCAGACAAAAGTCCCTCCCAAAATTCCACTTTTGGTTAGGACAAAATCCCTCAGGATGAGGCAAGATTTTCATATAGGATCAATGGGTATAATCAGGGGTCCTTCCAAAATCGAGCTGTTCTGGCCCTGTTGTTATAGCTATGTCCTGTCATTTCCAAGCTGCTTCAGGCGCTGCTTACCGACGGAAAGTGAGCACTGGCAATGTCAGCCAAATGCCTGCATATTTGTTGTTATTTGTCCATCCTGTATGGTTCTTCCAGCTAATGCTCACATAGTAAATGAGGTTTTACCATCCAAAAAGTTACTTAAATGCCAAAGTTCTGCAGGGAAGGTTGTTCAGAAAGTAAAGTTACAGGGATTCTCGGAAGCAGATTTTTAATATTTTATGTTTGTTTTTTACTGAACTTACAATCACCTGGAAATGGATTTGTTCCACTTGTGAACACAAAAATCAAGCCCCATACATCCTTGTAGAATTCTTCTCTGAAGAAGACACAAATTGTTTGAGAAGGATCTGGGTCATGGGTGAAGCACAAATTACAGATTGCTTACAGATATCGAGGAGCGCATCAAATAGTTACATAACACACCAAACACGTCTCTTCATGCTCGACTGCTCTGCCTTATATGTGTTATATGAATGGTTCAAAGTCCTAGGGATGTTCTTCTTTTTGATATACTTTGAGGAAACCTAAAAAGTTGCGTGCACTAAACTTCCTGGGATCTGGGAAATCCAAGGAAAATTACCAACCTGTCAGCAAAAAGAGGACATCCATTGCTATTCCTTCCTGTGCAAATATCACTATCAAGGATTGGGTCGCCGCCGAGAGAATACGTGCAAATAACTTCTAGGCACAGCTTCAAAACTGTCGGCAGAAAACCTCTCGTGCAGAGGCAGGATGCAATGAATGGATCCAATATGCACAGGATTTTGAAGCTCAAATATCGGGGCATGAATCTTCCACTTCACCATTTGTGAAAAACCTCCAAGAGGAGTTGAAGGAAGCTTGGTTACAGCTGTGAAGATTAGGTAAAGAGGTAGAGAAAGAAAACCTGGAGCTGGAAAAAGCAAAAAAGCAGAGTGAAAAACTTTTGAAGACTAAAGATGCATTACAGAAAGCTGTTTCATGTGTTCCGGAACAGTTACAGAGGGCAGCAATGGTTGCAGTCGAAAATTTCATGCACCAAACAATAAAGAAGAAGAACATTGTCACCCCAGAGATGTGTCTGTGTATAATGGACCTGGTTGAAGAAGAAGCGTTGCTGGAGAAAGTGAACAACATCATCCATAGTGTTGGGAAGTCACTTGGGATAACAGTAATAGATAATATTAGTGGAAGATCTGCTCAACGCGTAGTTGGTCAAGCTAAGATTGCAATGCAGCTCCAAGCTGTTAACTTAATCACTTGTTCAAATGGTGCAAACAGTTCCACTTCAACTCTGTCAGTATATTGAATCAGTTATTTCAGGTGTAATACTTAGCTCAGATGGAACATCCCATAAAGGCTTGAACTATGAGTCACGTCATGCCCATTTTCTTGACCCAGATACCAATGAAAAGATGATGTTGTTTCTGGGTATCAGTCTTGCACCAGGTCACACCAGTGAAGAACAACTTGAGGGTTGGGTACACACCATTGATGGCCTATATGTTACTTATATGGCAAGTCCAGTGGGTCAGAAACAGCCTCTTGACAAACGTGAATTCTATTTCAAGCTGCCAGTAGTTTGAGTGCTTGGGATGCACTATCAGATGCAGACCGTGCAGTGTGTAGTTCCGAGATCACCAAAGCTGTCATCCTTCAAATTGGCAAGGTCAATTTCAATAAGCTGACCCCCGGGCAACAGGCCAAAGTTGATTTCTGTGTATGGTGTGGATGTGCTATGCACAAAGACCTGAATGCACATAAAGGTAAGTTGTGTACACTCCTGTTGCAACTATTTTACTCAATTCAAATGCATGCTAGACAGAATAGCAAAAGCAATTACCTACTGGGAGGTGAATCATAAGATGCCGCCTTGCAGCCTCCCAAACAAAGACAATGAGGCCATCTTGGGAATGATGTCAAGAAGGCCCAGGTTGCAAAGATGACTTCTCAAGGAGAAATAAAGACCTGTGAGTTGATGGGTCTGCTCCTAAAGCACAAGGATTCGAAGAAGGGACAACAGAATCATCATGGCATTTTTTTTCGAAGCCCGTAAGCATGTTGGATTTTTTGCTCATTTTCCCAACACTTCAAATACACGGTATCAATCATACTGTGATGCTGCTGCTGAGATTATTGTTCATTTGCCTGTTTATTGTGAGATGCTGGAATGGATCCGTGATGAAAAGCAAACCAGCTGCTTTACCAACATTGAACTTAACATATATCATGCCCTTAATGAGATTCTTACACTCACAGAACTTGCTGCACATGCTCTTTATGGTTAGGCAATCATGTATTCCTATCTTTGTGTTGCTTGAAAGCATGGGATGACCCATTTTAGCCTCGCTCCTCTCCATTTAAACCTTCTTGACCATATTCAAAAGCTTATACGCCAGCCAAAACTTCTGTATAGTCCAGATGCTGACTATGCAACTGGTTCCCTTGATGGATAAAGATGGGAACATCCTGAGGCTGTCTATTGTATCATGGCCATGGCTGGTCGGCTGCCTGATCTCAAGGGGGTTCTTTTGTTTCTATTAGAGGGTGCATTCAAAACCTGGAAATGGTTTTCTGATGATGTACTGCACTGGAAATACCTGCGCATCTTCTAAAAAACTTGTATCCACCTGCTACGAATGATCCCAATGAAAGCATACTAGGAGGACTCAGACAGGAGAAGCTTCGAGCCCCAAATGCCACTCTCAAGTACTCAAATAGTAAACTTATGCTTCAGTGGAACAAAGGAACAGTTGATTATCTTGAGAACAATTTGTCAGATGGCTTGAATCAGACCTTCTTGTGGAAACAGCAGCACAAGACAGAAAGATGAGGACTTAAACTCAAGCATTGAAATAACCTTGCTTTAGCATCACAGAAGAAGGTGGCTAGTAACTGCTGGAAGAAGGAGACACAAAGGTTCAAGAAAGCTTCAAAGGATGCCAGGATTGAAGTATGTACTCCGGTTACAGATGTGGTGTGGCTGCGTGAAGTTCTTGAAGCAGTCAAGCTCAGTGCTCATTCAAAGAAGGCTAAAGAAATCAAAACATCTGACCTTGATCTTCAGCTAGATTGGCACTGTGATCGTGAGCATCGTTGTGATAAACCTAGTTCCATTGGACCTGTGTCGAAACTTTCAAAGCAGGGTAAGTTAGAGGTTTTGCTTGGTGTTGTGGAGGGTTAGAACAAGGAGCAGGAATCAGATGGTGACTATGTACCCAGCTCAGATGGTGAAGAGGACAAGGATATGGAGAACGGGATTGAAGAGGAGAGCGACCTTGAACTTGAAGACACCGAGGAAGTTGGATATAGTAGGGACTAGCATCACATTATATTTTTAACCTAGATCATGTGTAATTTTTATCATAACATAGTCTAATATCAAGGTACAGGCATTTTGAAGGATATAATATGCTTTAACGCGTAGTAGACAGTTTATTTTGAGAGTACAAGTAGAACAATGTCTTTACCATCGGTAATCAAAGTTTAGCAGAGGGACCAAACAAGTACAAATGGACACTGATTTGGCTGACATTGCCGGTGCTCACGGAAAGGAATGGAAGTACTAGTCACAGCAAGAGGTCCATCAGTCAAGCTTCAAGACCCGTCAATTGAGCCGTCAATACAAGTCCTATGCGACCACTGCTCTTTCACCTGCTTGCCCTAGGCTACCCCCCCCCCCCTCCCGCAACGTCTTACAATGCTGCTTTTATACAAGCCGTCGGGGTTCACAAATGTTGACAGATTGGCACTTTATTCTGATCTCAAAGCTCCAGCCTCCTTGCGCAGCCTTGCGCTCATAAAATATATCAGCAGCCAATAACATAATAGACTCGTAGTGTATGGAAGGAAGGAAGCATACATAAAAGAGATCCAGACAGCAAGTTACCTCCCTCAACTGCTGGACAGTTCAGCTTCGTCTCAGTTGAGCTCTCTCTCGCATTTTCCATCGAACTCTTGTTCCTCCAAAATCCTCTGCCCCCTCATCGACGTTTTCACGATGCGCTTTATCCTCCCCTGTCTCATTCTAGGCTTTGCATCTGCCGCTCCATTGACCGTACGTCCATTATCATCCTCTGAAGACTGAAGGGAAGAATTTAGATATGCCTAGACTCACGCCGCTCGTTCGGCGCCACTGAGCTTTGTCAATGTCACATTCCTCCACGACTTCGGTGGACCCACGTTTGATCCCCCACGGTTCAGAATCCAGCCGGAAAAGGTGCAAAAGCTGGCGGAAAGAGCTCTCCAGGGGTTCTGGCGGACTCATTCATGGGACCATCCCATGCGGATTAGATTCTTGAACGAGTTTAGAGATGTGCCTGGTTCAGAAGAAGTGGACATGTCCTTTCACGGGGAATTTGAACCGTGCCACTCAGCACCGTGTCCTGCAACTGTCCCTTGGGATGAGCATGCGGACGACGAGTAGTGTTGAGGTCTTGACCAGTGAGTGAGATGTCCAGGAGCTGTAGGAATGTATATTGCAACGAAGTTACTTAGTAAATAGATTCTTTCCCTCCGAATCCCTCGTTTGAGCCTCTTGAGAAGAACAATACCATGGGCTAATATATGTTCGAACTCTGATCAGTGATCGAGCCGAGAGCTCGAAGTGTTAGGCTACTGATCAACGATTGCATTACCGGACCCAAGGCGACGAGAAGCATCAAGCACGTCGTTTGCCCGCCTTCCGGCCCTTAATATAGCGACAAGCTACTCCTTCCCATCTCAGCACTTCAGTCCATATCAACATCCTCTACCACCTCAATAGCTTCATTTAAACCAGCACTTTGCCCATTTCCCTGAACCGCATGAACCGCTTCCGACCATCTCGGCCAAACCCTCTTATACAGCGACATACACACCGTGTCCATCTGCGAAACGGGACCGTCAAAATGGGCCTTGAAGTACCCATGCGTGCCGAGGGACTCCTTGATATGCCCTGTCCGACCGTGTTTAGTATGAAGCTGGATTGGCGAGAAGTAGTTGACATCCTCTGTTCGTTTGAATTTGGTTTGCACGTTATGTAAGGAATAAAGACAGAGAGAACCCGTACTCACCAGCATTGAAAAACATATACCGCACCGTTGCCGTCTTTTTGTGTACTTTGAATGGGTGGCCGGTTAATATTACTCGTTTGGCGATTATACGCGTAGTGGATGGGGAAGCGAGGGTACCGGAAGCTACAAGGGCAGGGGTGGTGGAAGTTGTGGACGGAATAGCATCCGCTCCAGCCTCCCTCAGAAGCACACAGCTCACCTTCCCACTACCAAACATCACAGGGCCATATATTGTAGCCATACTTGTGTCGCCATGCGGAAGGTATCGAAGGAATTTGTGGACGTTGTTCCAGGGAATTTTGCCTAGTAAAACAAGGGGGCAGATGCACGTCGTGAGCAAAGGAAAGTCGGAGTGATAAAAGAAAGAAGAAAGAGAATCCGAACGAGTGGCTGCCAGAAAGCAAGCCAGGGGAGGATACCAGGCATATTTAGACTCACCTCCTTCGAAAGCAGAATACACAGGCTTTATTTTCAGCCTTCTGAATCCCATGCAGAGCACCATCGGGTCCTTCGACCTGACGGGATCTGTGTATTCCGTGTTGCGTGTGATGGTGAAGTTCAATACGGTCTGTTTGTGTTCGTGTGGAAGCAGGGCGAAAAGTGTGAGCGGTGAAGAGAGATTGGAGCTGGTAGTAATGGTGTGGTGTAAGTGGACACTCCGAGGTACATTTTTCAGGACGATCGTTACTCGTGTGCCGGGCTAACCACAAAAGGCAGTCAGTCACGACGGATGTAACGACTGTAGAAGGCGAAGGAAACTATAAACTGGAACAGATAACGAAAGCACGAAAAAGCGAGCAGTAAAAAAGGAAAACCAATTGGATAGTATGTAACGTGATGGAATGAACATTAGAAAAGGCCTACCTCGACACCTCCTCCTTCCTTTTCTATTTTCTTGATGATACTTCTCTCCATCCTCTTGAACGCTCCACCCCCTCTTTTATCCCCTTGTCCTTCCCAGCTGAATATTCTGCCATACTCCCTCGGCAGATTTTCATACGGATCCCACGGGCTTGTTCTGAAACTCCTCAGACCACGATACCGCGCAAAACGTTGTTGAGCGGGAATATGTTGAGGGGTGTCAATTTCGTCAGGAAACAACGTGTGCGTTTGTTCTGCAGTGGCAACAGATCGTAAGCGCTCATTGGAGATTCTCAGGTATTCATAAAAACATACCTTCCTTTTCCCTCTCCTTGTTCTTCTCCCTCGCGAGTCTCCATGATGCAAGCTGGGCATCTTCTTCGCCCTGTGAAAGATCTTCAAAATCCGGTTCATCTCCAAACCGGACTTTTCTTTTCCCTTCTCCGCCTGAGACGCCATCGTCACCCTCGGCTTCTTCTTCGTCTTCCTCCATAGCTACATCGTCCCCTTCAGGAGCGTCGATCTTGAAGTCGGCACGGTTCTCTTTGTCATCATCTTCCTCATCGTCTTCCTCAACATCAGAATCGACGATCCACGCCGCCTGATATTCGCTCATCCCTTTTGGCATTCTTTTTATTCGTTTGGGTGTTGTGCCTGTGGGTGCGTCGGGGATGGGTTCTTGTCCTTCTGGATCTAAGTCTATATCATGACCAGCTGTAAGGTAAGAGGAAAGATTCAGTATTCGTTCGAATTGCTATCATGTCGTTTTACCTCCGTCCATATCTTCATCAGTCGGCCACGTTTGTTCCCTCCGCAATTCCTCCTCGTCGTCAGTCGAATTGGTGGATACTAAAGAGTCGGCTTCTGAGGGAGTGGGCTCGGCTAGGAGTAAGGGCTCGACGGTTATGTCACTTTGATCCATAGAATCCAGATTAGAGGTAGTTTTAGACGCGGTTCTTGCAGGTCGTAGAAGAGGTGCGCTTATTATCTATAATGTTGGTCAGCGTAGGCGAGAGGAAATCAAAGGAAACGAGATGAATGAGCAGAATGACGGAAACATGAACAGATAGAGAACCAGTGAAACCTCGGACTGACCTTTTCTATCTGATAGTCCCCCCAGCTTGGTAGATGCACTAATCTATTCGGATCAAGGGAGGCACCACGAATAATCCCTGTAATACTTAACGACCCCAGGGTACTCGGCTCTAAAGTCGAATCCGTTATCGGTTTGGCCCATTGTAGCTGATCGGCAAGTAGATAGCTCCTTCCTGCTCTCCACTTGACTTCGGCTGGCGTAGATTCACAGAGGGCACGGATCGTATTAAGAGCTTCACTCGATGCGGAGGAAGATAAATCGTATACGCGATTCAGGGAGGGGACAAAATACTGCGTGAACGAAAGGAGAGATTTGAGAATCTCCTTATGCTCTTTTGATGTAGTAGTAGCAGTCTCTTGCATTGACTCTCCTACAACAGCCACAACACTGGGCATGCCCACGCTCTGCATGGTCCTCATGAGTGTTTCTCCTTGCTCATCGACTTCCACCGACGGAGAGAGGATGATAAGGACATAGTCGGCGATGAGCAGTGCGTCGAGAATTGAATAGAATGTAGTGGGGAAAAGAAACTCTAACGAGGTTTTGAACCGCGATGCATGTAGTTTTGATCTGGACTCCCCGCTCCCTTCTACGATCTCTCCTAGGACCAACGCTAGCCGCTCTACGCATAGCCTTGAATCTATATCGGATGTGAGGGGAACTACAGCGACGATTCGGGGTGTCCCTCCAGAACTAAACAGCCTGCGCGAGTCGACCAATGATTGTCTCTTCGTCAACTGTGCCTGCTTAGCTGCATTCCGTCTGTTCAAACGGAGTTGCGCCGAGTCATTAGAGGTTGTTGAGTGCAATTTGGGAGATGAACGGGGAACCTTGCCTGCGATGTGGATAAGTGTGTATGTGTAGAGCATGACCAAATCGATCACTTACCCTTCTGAGCTTCCTTCAAGCTTCCTTTGGTTGTATGCTTGCTCTTGAATGCCTTATTTGACTGCTTTAATGTCGGCCGATGGTGATGCTGCTGGGTAACCATATCCTACGTTCTCGAAGTTTGAGGATCTTCTCTCAAAAAGTTATCGATTATAGGCAATGTTTGACGACGATACAGGGTATTTCAACGACCGGGGATTATTTTGAGCTCACACGAATGTCAGCTGGGCGTTTTTTGGAGTATAAGCAGAAGATGTAATTATCCTTGGGTATCGTCCTGATCCTCGAGGCTCGAGGTGATTGTCAAAATTTCACATCTAGCGGCAGGCACTACTGTGGGAATTTCTTGATCATCATCATCCCACCTCAGACTTTGAAGATCTAGCAGAGTATGACTTGTTGTTCTGCCTCAACCACTGCAAAATATTCACCGCAAGGCTCACGCGACTGTGCTCAAGATAACGCCTCTGACACTCGCGAGGCGAAGACACCAGATTGCCTACGATCCGACCGCTGAATTCTCCAGCCCCTTTCCTTGGAAGATAATGTATATGCGACCATACCAGTGTGCCAATGATTTATGGCATAGAGTGCATATATCCGTTGTTGGGGTCTAGCCGATGCTCTTATTCATTTTGAAGTGGGCTTGGCAGCCCATAGCGCTGGTACTTAGGAAGAACCACTCCATGCACCGGATGGCTACTAACTCAAGAAAGCTCTTGCAAAAAAGACATTTCAATTGTTTTTGAGGTCTTTGCTTGTTAAGGCCAAGGGTTGAACGTTGAATGCTGTAGTCTGTTTTTGTCAACCAACCCAATTTGGTAATTCCGAACTTGAGAATTGTCGGGCATTCGGCGTTGGTTGGCTGCCTCTGTACTCATTTGTTTTACCCTTTGTGACACTCTGCCCTCACAGATTCAGCGCCCAGATTACACAGAATGCTACTGAGCGACGCGCCGAGAGCCGACGTGAAGGTACATAAATTGGAGGGTTTGGCGACATCATGTTTTATTATTTCCATTCGTTTTGTTACTATTCCTTCCTTCTTAACGCGTCCTGATCCAATACTGGTAAGCGCCCGGCTCATGGGACCCATATCGAATCTAATTCCACCAATTTTCTTCTCGCAGCTACGATGAAGCATGCAACGCGTCTGCTCCTCTCCATCTTAGCCGTTGTCGACCTCGCTGTAGGAAATGTCATCTCCGTAAGCAGTAAAGCTCATGGAAAGCCGACAGCAGCCGTTCAAGTCAACTCTTGGTCTGGGACCACCATTGGATCTGTATACTGCGAGTATTGTTTGTTCCTGTGTCATCATTGGAAACTCACGCTACATAATAGGGATGACGAACGAAGATAGCGGCAACTACATCCTCGCAGCAGACGTCGGTTCAGACGGACAAGTTAACCTCCGTGAAGCGTATGCAACTGGCGGAATGGGTCTTCATGGGATCAACGGAGGGAATACTGGCCCAGATGGACTTTTTGGGCAAGGCTCTGTAGCTGTGAGCAATGTGACGAACAAGCTCGTTGCGGTCAACGTACGTCTCCTAGTTCTCTTGTCGATTATAATCCGTTCTGATTCGGAATCCTTCCTATGTATGTATCTACAGCCTGGATCCGGAACAGTTTCGCTCTTCTCCATCAACCCTTCTGACCCAAGCAATTTGACACTCATTGGTGACCCTGCCGGAAGTGGTGGTCAGTGGCCCACGTCGGTCACGTTCAACAAAGCTGGAGATATTGTTTGTGCTTTGAACGGAGGCGAAGTTAATGGCGTCAGGTACGGCGCTCCCTCTTCAAACCAATACTCGCATTAATCAACTCTTGCATAGTTGTTTTTCCGTGAACCAAACTTCCGGGTTAACACCTCTGGCCGACACCACCCGCTACCTCGGCATCAACCAAACCACACCTGCTGCTGGACCCACGAACACCGTCAGCCAGATCCTCTTTTCCTCCGACTCTTCAAAGCTTCTTGTGGCGTACTCTGGTACAACACCCACTGCCCCAGGATATCTTGGGTACTATGACATCGGCGTCAATGGATCTCTTTCGAAGAACTTTTCAGCTATTGCACCTCCTTCTGGTGGTGTTTTACCGTTCTCCATCACACCAGTTCCGGGCCAGGAAGCGTATGTCGTCGCGGATCCCGCGCTTGGTTTTGAAGTTTACGATCTCACTGGCGCGAATCGTTCGTCGGCTGTGGCGATCAGTGGGCAGGGTGCGACTTGCTGGTCGACGTATAGTCCGAGTACTGGCAGTTATCTGCTCATTGATGCTCAGGGAAGGATTTTCGAGATCGCGATCGACGCTGCTACGCTGCAATCAACTATCATTGGTGTGCGCATCCTTTTTTGTTCCATGTGGGAAATATCTGAAGGAAGATGTGTAGAATTATACCCAGTTTCTCGGGGATGGTCTTATTGATAGTGATGTTATGTCTGTCAATGGTACTGAGTAAGTATTCAGTTCTTTCTGGGTCCTGGAATCTCTTCAGTTGATTTTGCTTATTCCTTCAGTTACATGTTTACGCTCGCTGCTGGGATAAACTCCCTCGAAGTCTTCGCCCTCCCTGCACCCGGTAGACTGCAGTCTGTTCAACAATTCAATATCAGTACTGCTGTCGAGTCGGTTGGTATCACCGTCAGTGAGTGTTATATGATGAAGCCTCTGACTCCTATGTGCCTCTTCTGATTTCATTCCGTAGGCTCGTCGATGCAGGGAATGGTAGCCTATGCTAAGCAATGAGTAGGAGTGCGTCTGGGCTATTCCAAACTCTATGTTCACACACCAACAACGGTACTTCTCGTCCCCTATGAACAAAACATGTTTACTTGTATCGTCGTTATAACGACACTGTTAATCATTGACTTATCCCCAACCAATCATATGCGGGATTTTCGTCCCTGAGAAATTCTGTGTATGGTCAAACCACTTCAAACCGGGGCCAAACAAGCTCAGGACAGCTCTATTCAGCTTTGCGAACGCATGTCGGAAATAAGTACGCAGGAAAGAAACCAAACCGACGCGATCCCAGCTGATCACAGTAGGTTGATCAAATCATCATCAAAATATGCAGGCTTTCGTTTCGTTCAAAAAGGATACGTATCCGAGGCTTAAATATCCCTCTTACCACCGGCTGGTTACAAACCCTCTCGCTACTGAAAAGGTTTTGCTGGTCAAAACTCATCGTCTCCGCGATGTATATAACTTCTTTAAAGCTCTACTTGACCCTCTTGCTGGGTTTCACCTCCCTTACATGGACTGTCGCCCTACCTGTGGATTCTGGTTCTACTAAGAACGTCGCTTCTGCTAATTCGGGCTCGGTGAGTCTGACGTTGCCTTGTGATACTTCCTTCGTTGCCTTTAACATTATCCGACTGACCGACTTCTGTAGTCATCGTCTGAAAATCTGAACTACACAATTTCCAACGCAAACCCCTTCTCTGCGGATACGTTGTCGACCAATCCCTGGAAGGCTACTGTCCAATTTACGTCCAGGGACCATGTTGATGAAGAAAAGCTCAAGTTCTTCAAAGATGCCGTTCAGATCATTTTGGATACAGCATCCCCCCATCTCACTGTTCAAGGGTTAACAGTCGAAGTCTCCACGTGGCGAGATTATCCAAAGGCCCACCTTTCCTTTTATTACTTCTATGTCCACTTCGAACAGGATGGTCACCTTTTTTCATTCGAAGGGACCATTTCAGATCAACCTAATTTCATTACAACATGGCAAACTAAACGGGAAATGTCCCTCAGTGGGAAACTACACAATTTACAATCCAAAGCAGATATTATATCTTTTCAGCAAGGGAGGTATCAGGTGTGTTTGTTGCTCCTCGGCATCTTCGTGCGGACACTGATTCTTCTGTTTTGGCAGCTTGGTGAATGGAACCAGGATAGAATAGGAGAGGAGATGGTCAGCGGGAGCCTTGAAGCCACCGTCAACTTCATTGGCATTGGGGCCCCAGCGGTTCCAGACCGACACATACAAGAATCAGCCAAGTTTGCTGCTATCACGGTACTCAATGCTGCACCCACGTACCTCCAAAGTGTATCGACCATTAGAGTATCCAAGTGGGATGGATATCCAGTTGCCGATCACAAGCATTACTTCAAATTCGATGTCCGCTTCCTGTCAAAAGCCTTGAATCCGACCACAGAGACTGGCAAGCACAAATTGGAGGTGGTGGATGGGATTTATAAAGGGAGATGTAGTTTAGATGAGAAAGGCCGAGTCACCGGGAGACTAATTGACCCGAAAGGAAGGGAGGTTGTATCAATCGTAAGGGGAAAGATCGGCCAGGCTGCGGTAGGTTCTTCGCTTTTCCGCGTACTACCTGAACTCATAGCGCTGCGGCTGTCTTCCGAAAATATAGGAAACAATTGATAACCTGAAAGCAAACGCAGAAGGTCATAATTCGATTTCGTGATCTTGAATACATGGTTGCTCCTGGTGAAAAGCCAAAGAGTTAGAGAATATGATATTGGATTGCGAGTAATGTTTCAAGGATAAGAGGATAGCTTATGACAGGGTCAACATCGTCGTTGTTGTATATTAACTGCACTTCGCTGTCTCTCATGGGTGCTTCTAATCCTGTGATATAAATCAGGTTATATTCCTTCTTTTGTCATGAATTTTCATAAATCTGATAGACTGCACTTATCATTTTCGGTGGCGGGTCGAAGCAGGGTTATAGCAGATATGCAGATTGCATTGAGTAAGTGTTTTGAGTTTATGCTACTATTTTCGAGAACGACCTAGGTATTTCTCAATGTTTCTGGCTTATACAGTTGACTCGAAAGTGACGCTGGCGTTGTTTTGGATTTTCAGGATGTGGACCGTCCAAGTGTGACGTTATCACACTGAGAGTTGCTCGCAATGACAGGGATAGCGCTCCGATTGGAGCCCCAAAACTACTCTACAAACATACACGAGTCGGGGTTGGTCCGGATCAGGAATGATCCGTACTGTTACACCAAGGTAGGGCTCAAGAGTCAATGTGATTGACGGTCAAACATTGAGAATTTCCGCTCTACACATGGACTCGAACCTATGTACGTGGACATGGAATTATTTGTGCGCAATGTCTATCCTTATCGACTCGTCATTGGCTTAAAGTATCAGAAAAAATCTCTATTGCACGAAATTCTACCTTTTTTGATTTTAGTTCATCCTTTATTCGGTAGTTAGAAATAAATAACATGACGTCGACTCAACTCCCAGAGCAGGTCGCACTGAAGAGGCTTACTATGGGAAGGTTTATTAATTTATATCCGTGAAATTGGCCGATTTAATTGACCGGACGGGATGCTAGATTTACATCTATCTGCACCAAAGGTTGATCGAATTGCCTGGTCTAAATTTCGTGGATACTGAGAGTTGAAGAAACTACAAGGAATCGTGCTATCATGCGGGCGTCGCATGTAGAATTGTGGAGTCTACAATGGGGTGTGAGCTAAATGTAGAAAATGCGGAAGGTCGACTATAGGCAATCAGAAAAACTAGTTTTTTCTGTTGTGGAGTGGGAGCAAGGGCATCGAAATTTTTTCAGCGACTATCCCAGGACTATCCAATCACAATTTTGAAGACAATGATTTCCGAGCTTCTGTGGAATCAAATTGGTTCTTCACAAGAGCATACTGCCCCAGATATTTTACATAGATAGGAGACGAATTTTCTTTTGAATTTCAATTGAATCGTACTCTGTATGAATTGTGCGTACACCTTCAGAAGACACAAGTTGGAAATTTTCTTTGTATCAAGAGGATAAGTACGTTGCGACTGTGATATAATATTAATACAATGGGTAGAAGGATACATCTAGGCAAGTGGATACTGTTCAGCCTGTTCAACGTGTCGCTGACGGTAGCTGTACAAGAAATAATAATTTATGAGTGGTACAATGCGGTGGTGTGAACCGTGATATGCGAAAAAGGCACGTCGTCAAGATAAATGCCTTGGATGTGGTACGGAGATATGCGAAAGTATGCATGAACGCGAAGCACGTCGTGATGATAGATGCGATGGCGATCAGGTAAATTATTGTTGAACAAGAAAATAACTATTTAAAAGAGTGAGCATTTGGCGTTTCTGGCGATGGCTCTGCGCCGAAAATGTACCTACCCAAAGAATTATATGAATGCAAGCATAATCATGCTTTGACTGCACGGCAACTGGGCTCCGAAACACCACGAGAATTGCGGCAGGACGACGTAGAGGAGGCAGGCGTTTTTCCTGCATAAATCGGTAAGCAGATGAATAAATACAATTTTAGCTTCTACAAACCGAGCAGCCTCGCTAACTTCTGACTTTGACTTGGAGGCAGCCTGGCGGTGCTGTCTGGTGAAACTCTGGCAGCAGAAAACTGACGCAGAGTATGTTCAGCGAGCTGTTGAGAGTAACGAGCGCGTTCGTATTCTGAGGAAAAAGCCATCTCGTAGGGTAGTGGTGAATTGTTAACTTGAGAAAGCGGAGAAACCTTTTTTATATGTTTCTGAGGGGCACTCCACCCAACATCTCCAAATACCATTCAATACAAATGTAGTCAGCGAATTACTATCATTTGGTGACGTAGCCGATCGCTGTGGAGTAACAATTCTTATTTCCAAATAAGGGAATTTTGCAATCAATAAAATTAATTACGTTGACATAAAATACACCTATACATACGCTGAGAATCAGATATCATCAAATAAAGATGTAGACCCAACTACTGACTTAGACTATCAATGGCCGATATAGTTCATCTTCTGCTACGCAGTCTAGCAAACTTCTCGCCTAACCGATCAACTACTCCTCTAACGACAGACCACAGCTCCTCCAGTAGCCCATCCAACCCGCCTCTCTCGTCCCACGATGGATGGTGGTATCCCGGTTTTTCCATCGCAATAAATCGTAGGACGTCTTTGACAGTGACGAGGCCAACCAGCGAACCATGGTCCTCAACCAGAATTACGCGCGGGCTGAAACATCAACAATTTGGGATAAGCAAATCTGCTTGACCAAAATAATGGAGAGTCGGAGCGTGAGGAGTGAAACAAGGTAATGCGGAGTACGATGATCAGAAGTGTGATGAAAAAAAGAACATAAAGCCAAGTGAGTAATCAATGAACTAAGCATGACGAAAAGGAGCCAACGCCAATGGCTCGAGAGGATGGACATAACGATGATGCGTCAAACGTCTGCGGGAGGAGCACAATGACGACAAAAGCTGAGAGGCGCGACACTGAAGGTGTCAAAAACGCCTTGCGACTCCAACGCTCCCAGCAATATAGTTCTACAAATCCAGGTAATATAACGAAAATGTAAGGGCGAATTTGAAGTTTAAACGATCGTGGTATGTAATAGCGAAAGTCAAAGACTCCGACCGCGTCCACAACGCAAAAAGATAAACGATATAAAAAAGTTTCCACTCACCCCATTCGTTTGAATAGTTGCATCACAATCTCCAAGGGAAGCTGCGGTGATACAGTCATCGGTGTCTGTTTAAAAGAAGCAAAAGCGAATCAAGCACAGTATCCACAAGCTACATATCAGAGAATGCAATGGTCGAGCAGATAACAAAAAATTGCACCTGATTAACCCAGGGCCATATTTCCATGCCCTCCGAGCCATCCGGCCTCTCAAACATCGTTTCAGGAATCTCTTCTTCCTCTATTCCTTGTACCAGCTCATCCACTCTATTGCTAGCCAGCCTCGTCGGTCTTGATGCAGACACCGGAGCTGAAGGCGGCGGCGGAGGTAACGGAGGTCCAAATAGGCACGGAATCTCGGGATCTAAATGACCTGCTGTTTGGCGAAATTTGTCTGTCTCGGAAATCAGATTTCATGGAACTTGTTTCAAGCCAACGATACGTATCCACTTCAAAAGTCGGTCGTTGGATGAACGAACATGAGAGAGGACAGGTAGAAGTTCGGAGTTCGGAAACCAAAAGTGAAGTGAAGGTGCAGAAGAGGAATAACAGGGGGGAACAACTCACCTAACACGAATTTTAGTTCCGTTTTGCCTATGTACCCCAATAACGTCGGCTTTCCGCCATCACCGTCTTCTTCCGTGGCGGCCGCTGCATCGGACCAAGAGGACGACAATGAAGACGCCGATCCAGATGTTGTACCGGAAACGACAGGAAAACCATTTACGTCGGTGGATGATATCAGGGATTCTAGATTGATGTGAGAAGACAAGGAAAAACAACAGAAATGGGGTTGGACATGAGAAACACTCACCGACATCTTTGACACGCAATCCTTTTTCCGGAACAATATACAAATCCGTACGCATCACCACTGATACTAAAAGGATGGTTGAATACTTATAAGTTCGGAAGACTGAACAGAGAATCGAAGTTCTAACCGTCTACTCCATACGCATGATCCTCCTTCTCCAGAAAGGGGAACCCATTGAACTTGATCATCTCATCCGCGATACCGTTTGTACCGAGAAAGTCGCCTACCGCTTTGGTTACAAGTAGGACGATCTGGAAGAAGGCAGTCTGAGTCAATGATGGAAATGCTCCCACTTGGGAAGTAACGATCACTCACCATGGTAGGTAATATATACGTTAACGCCCCAGTCAGCTCGAACATGATGACGACCACAGTCACTGTAATACGCATCACACCACTAGAACACAACATAAAGACGTAGATGAATACGACCTGGAAAAACAAACACACCTTAGCGCAGCAGCAGCTCCCAAAAATGCATAGGTTCCGGGTGTGATACACGCTGGACTATTCGGATCACAGTAGGCGAAGATGCCCGATTGTGGATAGGCTCTATACGTTGCTCGTACCATGATACCAACCATCCGACCGAAACTCGCTCCTACAGCCATACTAGGGACGAAGATTCCTGCTGGAACCTTACAGCCGTAGGAGACCACGACGAGGGCGGTACGAATTATTGTAGCCAGGAGCAAAGAGTTGGCGAGACGCCATTGCATAGAGGTTCTACGAATAACGTAGTAGATCAGTTTCTGATTCCAAATCCAACACAAGGTTCAATGCACAGGGCTTCGCAGCTAATCACTCACTGACATATGTCGCCAGTACCACCGCCAGTAGATGCATCGCACTCTCTGAACAAGATCGCCATGCTTTCCGTCATGTCAATTCGCAGGAACCTGTTGAAATATCCTATCATCGCTGTGCCCACAGCCAATATGACTGCTTCGGCCACGGCGTGTGATTGCAGGTATTTGCGTCGGAAGGCGGCGACCTGGAGATTGAATCTGACGACGAAAGCGCCATATAGACCCTACAAGTTCAAGGAGGATATCAGTCAACGATAGGACCAAAGAAGGCAATGATAAAAGACACACTCCGAATATACCCAAAATTACGAAGAATATGATCTCAAAGAAATGCCAGTCTCGGTCGTACGTGACCTGGAAGAGGACAAGCTTTCCCGTTCGAAAGGGGTTCATCGCCTGCGTGAAATATTGACTTTCAGGATACAGTGAAAAAGCAGGAGAACGAACCGACAGCGTGAACGTAGCAACTAAGGCGCAGAAAAAGGACCTCCACATCGTTTTAATGCTGAAATTATGACTCATTTCCTGTAGGAATCTATTATGAGCACTTCGAATATTTGGGATCGGGTGCAAAAACACACCTCGATGGAAAATATTACTCCGCCGATAGGTGACCCAAACGCTACTGCGACGCCTGCAGCACTAGCCGCTGTGACGACTTGACGAATCTTGGCTAAGGAATTTTAAGATAAGAACACGATGGACTGAGAATGTGGGCGCACCTTGACTACTAGCGAACTTTGGAAACCAGCCCGCTACAATAAAACCTATACAGCAAGCCACATGAACGGAAGGACCCTCCTTGCCTACTGACAAACCAGAAGCAATAACCAACGGCTACATCACATGAAGAAGGACAAAACTAAATATATGATAGAGCACTTACTAAGGTCAAACTCTTGATGCAGAGTGTTGAAAAGCCCAAAAAGCGTTTCATGGTGAATCCTGCCAATATACACTTGATCTCCGATATTCCTGATCCTGCAGCATACTTCGCAAGCGAACGAACCAGGTGGGCAGCCACAAAGGAGAACGAGGCGGCACACATCACATAAATAAGCCAACGCGCTGGGCCGACTTCACTCCAAGGATGCCAGGAGTCGCAGGCATCAGTCTCGTCTTCTCCTTCAATTTCCCAGCAACAAAACTGCTCGTTAAGCCACCATCCATCAGCACAATAGCCCATCTTGATGTCGGAAAGCCATTCGGTGACGATTGATATAATTGCTGCGTTCAATCCAATGCATACTCCTACAATGGAAACGACTATCCACGTTTGGCCAATTTCAATCCAGCGACGTTTGCCAGCTCGTATTCGACGATTTCTCTCTAGAATTGAATCTTGTATCCAGTCTTTGCAATTGCTTTATTTATTCCTTCATTCAGTAGATTTCAGAAAGCGAGCTGACCTACGGTCGTAAAGTCTTCATAGCGTCTGTGGTTAAGGAATAAGTAAAATTTAAAGGACTGAACTAGTTGTGGCGCACTTTATCTCCTCTAGTTCATCTTCTGTAGCGCTGGCCATCAAGTCATCGACTCGTTCTAAATAGCCAAGAATGCGGTGGTCTCACTGCACTAACTAGATGATCTGCGTATGAATTTGAGCCCAAGTTCGAGTCTCACCACGTGACTAAACAGAGTTAGCCATGTTTTTATTTTATTTTATAACCAGGTAGCGCCGACAAGCGGCATAGCCCGCTACCGTAGGCCGCATCAACAACGTTTAACCTTCGCAATTAAATAGTATTATACAGAGTCTTTAGAGCAAAGTAACAGTAAGAAGACGACCCAGGTACGTTTGAAGTCACAAGATTGACCTGCTCCATTAACCTGGACACTGAGGCCCCCGGAAACTACTGCAGAACCCCACCCGAAATAGCGTCATTTGGGACCCAAAATTTGCTCAATCCCTGTCCGAAAATAGCATCAAATAGAGCTCAAATGGGAAAACCTTGTCCGTTATAGCGTCATTCAAGCTGGTTGAGCAAAAATTTTGGGTCTCATGGGGGAATAACATTCAAAAGGTGAAAACTTGATTTGATAACGGCTAGTAAGCTAGTAAACTTCTACTCTCGAGAATCAGGACCCTAAATAAGTAGCAAAAATGGAAATTTTACACTTCGGGGAGAAATTTTTGGACTACACGTGACCAATCCTTGTCTGAAATAGCATCATTTGGGCCCAAAACATAGCGTCATTCAGAGCATCTGGCCAGGCGGGGTTCAGTAGTAGTTTCCGGGGGCCTGGACACTGTCTGTTCTTAAGAGTTTCTAAACGAAATAGGATCCCCTTCGGCCAGACGACGAGCGACTGCAGATACAGCTGTCAAAGATACAGATGCAAAGCTTCTTGCTAAAGATGGAAAATTCGACTTCTTTGTCTTCAAGGCAGTAGATAATAGCATCTCACGCTGTTGTAATATATTAAAGACAGTAAAGGCAAAAAACAAGTAATGCTCTTGAAATTGACGATCCTTCAATGACAACAAATGCTTGACATGCCCTTTCATCGAAACCAGGGTTGCATGCCAATGATCCTCGAACCCGCCAATACCACAAGGGTACAAAGTGGGATATATCATTGGAAACATCGATGGGTTAAAGAACTCGTTGCCAGTGACAGGATTAGCTTCGTGAGATATCTCCATATATCCCCCGCCTTTTTGGATATGGCGCATGGCGGCTGTCATGCCCTGGCTACAACCAGACCTGCCCCAGTACCAGCTATCACCTCCTATTGACCTCCACACCTCCCAAATACCACCACGCACCTCCCTA
>MU795492.1:0-20214 GCA_027886305.1 Lentinula aff. lateritia | reverse complement strand
CTTCCATATATCTGATATACTGATTACTTGGCACTAATATCAATGATGAACATCCTGACCCAAGCAAGGGGCAATCCACGACAGTGGAGCCTAGTCTGAATTGTACTTTTATATCATACTCTTGATTGGGTCACTAGATCAGGTTGAAGCATTTGTATTTTTTGCTAGAGTTCGAAAGCAGCTGACAGCACTGTGAGCTGAGACTCAGAAAGCACTCCTACTCTGCCAGAGTCGGGGAATGACAGTGTCAGAATATTTTGTCACCGACTCTGCAAGAGTTTGGAAGCTCCGTGTTCCCGTGGGTTGACAGCAACATATCTCTTATTGGTCTTGCAAGAGTCAATTGTTGCTGTTCTGGTCTATATATCGTGTCAAATAGTATCAAGGGAATATCTCAAAACTTGCGCGTATACTTCAGAACTACTCGGCTCAGATGTCAAATGCCTCAAATGGCAAGCCTACATCGCGCTTAGAGGCCTCAGCAATATCCGAGTTCGTTTCGACGTCGACCCACAAGGAGCTATAGATGGTCGTTTGCCAAACCTACACGTTCCCTTGGACGCGTCTACGACGTATTCGTGGACAGCAGAGAGTAACAAGAAGAAGGCTATCTCAACTGGACCGATAGATGACAGTACTGAGCTACTTTCGGCTCCGCGAATGGGTCGACGTGAAGCTTGCGCATAGCGCGTTGGACGATTCATGGGAGGGTTACAGGGACGAAGCAACTAAAGATGAGAGCAGGGCTTGGGTTTCTTTGCTTGAAGGGAATGTTCATGCTGCGTTGGTATGGAATGTATCTTCTACCTCAATACCATCTCTCAATTCCTTGGAAGATCTTATCCCAGCCCAGCCAATCCTTCCTTGAATCTCTACTAGCTCCTCCAGCTCCCCCTCCCGCCAGTCCCAGTCTCGATTCAATCCTCGTTCCTCCGCCTCCTCCGTCAACTGGCCTTTTCTCTTTCATTCCTTCGTACTCTCTTACGCTCTTTAGTCCCTTCGGAAGTACTTCGAATACTACTGGTAGCGTTAGGATCTCTCCCGCAACTAGAAAAGCGGTTTTTGAAAAGTATGCGGATGCTATCAAGGCATTGTCGGAAAAGCTGGGGACAGATAAATGGTTTTTGGGATCAGAGTGAGCGGTATTGCCCTCTCTGAGGTTTCAACCATATTAATGCATGGCCTAGGCACCCTACTCCTCTAGATGCACTCATCTTTGCGTATCTATATTGTATACTTCAGTCCTCGGAACTTGTCCGTACCGAAGTCACCAGAAGGGTGAACCTTGTAGCTTGGGAATGGCGCGTACGTGGTACAGTCAAAGCAGCGTTCAAAAGGGCATGAAAAGGACTTTCTATAGATATAATATTAGTATACAAACAACAGTCATAGCTAATGAAGCCAGAAATAAACTCTATCTCAGACACCAGCTTTTATTCTTTCTTTGCATCTAGTTTCCTGTTGACTTGGGTAGCCTTGCGGTCTACTGACGAATTCTGCGAGAATCGCTTCTGCAGAGCGCTGATCATTTTCATAAACCTATCATGGTGATGAGATTCTATGTTAAAGGGATTCAAGTTGTCATACCACCCACCAGTATACATTCAGGCCTTGTAAAACAATGTTTCCCACACCGTATATGAGTAGATATACCGGAGAGACCTTGTCCCGCACGTCATACAATGTGAAGAAAAAGTTGTAAGACTAAAAAAGAGCAAACAGAGCACAGGTCAGAGAAGAATACCAGCGAAAATACAGACCAAAACAAGAGAAACACTGACGACGTAAGCTCCATAGACAAGACGCATTCCAAAGAACGTTACTAGAAGAAGGATTCCATTGATTAGCTGGAAAGTACTTCCAGTGCGGTCGGTTTTATCCAGGAACCAATGGATGTTCAAGAAGATAGTGCTGCTGTATGATAGAACCAGAATTAGAACATGACTAAGATTTCGATACAAACACGTACGATTCCCAAAGTAAACATCTTGCAGCATAGTAGGACAGGAAAGGTTTCTATGAAAAGGACCAAGTTTAGTAATGGTGGGTTGAAACTTGAAGTGATAGACTTGCGAACGATAGTAGATAAATAAGGGAGCATGCCAATCCTAACCGTACCAAAACATGACTTGTCAGCGCAGCGACGAGAAGCTCAACTACACACATGACACGTACCGTGTACAATGAACCCAAAGTCGGTATAGTTTATGATAGCATCTATGGTATCCCAAACGAAGTAACTGCAATGTATGTTTAATGGTTCAACGTTCAATAGGGGTCTTTGATCGATGTGAACAATTTTGAGGACACTCACGCGCTAGCAATTGCTTGCAACAAGCCAGATTTGTCATCATCCCATCCAGAGACTCTGTCTTTGTCTAATGCCGGAGAGTTCAAGGCGCGCAGAGATAGTGGTACGATTATGAAAGCATGAACTTGCGAAACGACATGAATTGACCTGTGGAAGAACGTTGGAGGGGATTAGGATCTCGTTTGAGACCAGACAGCTAGACTGTTGTGATAGTTGCGCAGAACGTAGCCCGGTTGAACCGTGACTGAATGATGAAGACCTGGTAAAGTTCGCATTCTGCAACTTCATATACTCACCAGTTATTCCTCGCCCGTCTATTCATCTTGCGAAAACTGCACGACAACCATGTGCTGATCAGTGGTGCGAACGCTTGGTGTATCGCGAGGAAGAAGAATAACGAGGATAAGAAGGTGTTTAGATGTTCGGGAAACCGTGTCAGACCGAGGTCAAGCGCAAAATTGGACAGCCATTTCATGGTGCTTTCCGTCATGACCTCCAGGTCGGAGAAAGCTGAAGAGTCCATAGCGTAGGATGATTTAGGAGCTCTCCAGAACCTGAGTATCGTGAGCGACGTGCACGATAGCAAAGTAATGGATTTTCCTCAAATTTCGGTTCATTTCGGGCCGGGATAGGTAAGTCGTTTATCGTGCCTGCCGGCTTTGAAAAACACATCCTATGTATATAAGTGTTCCTCCGTCGGACCATTTTGACAAAAACCGCCAGCAGCTCTATCATGCTTGTAACAAAGACTTTTCATGATATCCAAACTCAACTTGACTCTGGAGGAAGAGCTTTGAGAATTTTTGTGATCTCCCCTTCTATTCCTAAATACCCTCAGGCCAAATTTCCTGGTAAATTGAACAATCTTGACTATCGATCAAGCTCGATGTCTCCGATGTTATGATCATTATCCTTTCCAACTTGATCCAACTTGTTTGCTGACTGGAACTTTGAACACTGTCATTCTAGGTGTCGTCGTCTTCAGGTAATATGCTTTCCATCCGCCTATGGTACCACATACTCGCTTCCTGCAATTGTTGACATCTGGCATTGGCATAGTGAGATTTATCAAGTCACCGGTCCTGTTGAACGTTTCGCGAGTCAAATCGCGAGTCAAGGATTCGTGGTCGGTTCGTATCCGTGAATGAGTCTTTCAATCTTGATGGCTGAATTCTTTCATGCTACTATGCAACAGCTTGTCCTTCAGTTTACCATGAATTCGAAGGTCCGGAGGCGATCCCCTACGATGTAGAAGGTCAATGCATACATTTTTGCGTCTATCCTCTTCTCAAATCAGCGGCTTACAGGAACCGACAGAGGTAACAAATACAAGGTGAATCGACCTTGTAGCCCTCTTAAATAATGGCTGAATATCCTCATCGCTCAAGATCGAGAAAACGGTCGCTGCATTTGATGAGGTTCGTTGCTTATAATGAACCCTTTTCCATTATCATTTGACAAGCGATAGGACGCAAAACTGAGCATCGACCTTTTATCCACACTACCAAACTGCAACGGACGTATCGGAGCTACTGGTATGTGTCTCGGAGGGCACTTGGTAGGTCTTTATCTTCTCACATCTCTAATAGTATTTTTACTCATTGAAATTTGTCCCTCGTAGGCATTCAGGGTAAGCCTTCGAGATTCATTAAAAATACTAAATCTTTCCGACTGTGACTCAATCTTGGAATGCGTACAGGCAGCATTCGATCAACGAGTTCTCGCTTCAGTGTGCTTCTTTGCCACTGACGTCCACTCCGCGACTTTGGGTAAAGGCAAAAGCGATGATACTCTGATAAGAGTACGGAATGGGGATCTCACGGGGAAGGGCGAGTTGGTGGTATGTATTCACCCTACATCACGAATCATGTCTATTTCCGTCATTTTTTGCTCACGATTACTCTTCTGCTGTGTCTTTTTTTGGTTGACAGATAATATTCGGAAAGCAGGTAGGCGATTGATCCTAACTGTGTCTCAGATATCTCACGCATCCCCTGTACATCTCTACCGCGATAGGACACACACGTTCCTCGTACGGGGCGTGATCTTATCCGTACCACATTGGACGACGCGAATGTAACTGTTTCGGTAAGTTAGACCAGATACTTAGACTTCAATCGCACTTGATCAATCCGTTCACGACTTCCTCAGTTCCTCGAAGTTCAAGCTCAACATGCGTTCATCCGCGACGAGAGCTCCAAAGGACGTTGGGATGCTGCACTCACTAGGTCATTGTTCTCGTTCATGATGGAAGTATTTGATAGAACCATCGGCGTCGATCTTGGACCGCTGGTAGATGACACGAAGCCACTTGAGCACGTATGCTAAATTGTTTGAACGACTCGGAATGAAAGAGGAAGGCCTTCCTGTGTGCATAGCAATTCCACAACATATAACCAGCCCCCAGATATTACATAGTTATGGAGTAGACCAAGGATTGTCCCAGATAGGGATTCGGTACACAGATGAAACTGGATGAGACTGTATTCATGTTCCCCTTCGACATACGAACTGACTCCTAAGAATGGATTTATGAGAAATGCCCAAATGTTATCACAAGTACGCGGTTGAACGCAGTGTATTCAGACTACAGTAATTATACGACGTTAAGCATCATCTATTTACGAAAAACCTTTTGTGGGGGATATAGGTTGGGAATGTAATGTTAGCACAAGAAAAGGGAACCTAAAGAGACAGTGCAATGATAGTGAATGGCGGAAGGATGAACTTCCAATGCGAGATGATGCGAGTAATTGTGATACAGATGTTAAAAGCAAACGTGAACGCAATTCGTGATTTATAGTTTGAGGGTCTTGACCTTCTCCCAGGAGAAGTCGGGATTACCTGAGACCAGTCTTAGGACCTATATCAATTGAGATAACAGCAGGGTCCAACATACCAAAATGACCATAGCAAGCAGTCTTCTTGTAGTTTGGTCGCTGGAGGTCCAACTCGTGAACCATTACACCAGGGCGCAAATCCCAGTTGTTGCGGATGATTTCGACGAGCTCCTCGTCAGATTTCTTCCCAGTTCCGTAAGTGTCAACGTAGATAGAGAGAGGTTCAGCGACACCGATGGCGTAAGAGACTTGTACGAGGCAGCGACGGGCAAGCTGACCGGCAACAAGAGATTTGGCTGATAGGATCTTAGTAAGTTTATGTAGTGTGACGAAAGAAGAATATATTCACCAATCCAACGTGCAGTGTATGCAGCAGAGCGATCAACCTTGGACCAGTCCTTGCCAGAAAAGGCACCTCCACCGTGAGCACCCCATCCTCCGTATGAGTCGACGATGATCTTACGACCAGTCAGACCGGCGTCACCTTGAGGTCCACCAATTACGAAACGACCGGTGGGGTTGATCTGAGATCAATCAGCTTTGATTAATTTGAAGACCGTGAAAACACGTACGTGGTAGACAGTTCGCTCATCAAGCAAGTTAGCGGGTATAGTGGCCTTGACGATTTTCTCGAGAACCTCCTTCCTCAAAACTTCAAGGGAGACGTCCTCGGTGTGCTGAGTAGAAATGACAACGGTGTCCACACGAACAGGGATCGTGGCGCCGCCATCTTTCTTGTACTCGATCGTGACCTGAGTCTTGGTGTCAGGAAGAACCCATGGAAGGAGACCGGTGCGACGAGCATCAGCCAAAGCACGGTTAAGCTTGTGGGAAAGTACAACGGTGAGAGGCATGTACTCTTCAGTCTCATCGGTAGCGTAGCCGAACATGATTCCTTGATCACCAGCACCATGGCTTTCGAGAGAGCCATGATCAAGACCCTGGGCAATATCGGGCGACTGCTGCTCGATGGCGACAAGAATGTTGCAAGTTTTATAGTCGAAACCCTTCGCAGAGTCGTCGTACCCAATGTTCTTGATGGTCTCACGGATAATCTTCTGGTAGTCAAGTTTGGCCTGGGTTGTGATTTCTCCGAAAACCATGATCATTCCTGTCTTGGAAGCGGTTTCGCAGCCGACTTTGGACCATGGGTCCTGTTCCAAGCAAGCATCGAGCTAGATTAAAATCAGGTTTAATGATCTACTCATGTGATTTGTTGACAAAGGACTTACAATGGCATCGGAAACTTGGTCACAGATTTTATCTGACCGTCATGTCAAGATAAGCTAATACAATCAACCGTAAATTTTCCATACGCACCAGGATGACCTTCGCCAACAGACTCTGAGGTGAACAAAAAGTGTCCCGGGGTAAGAGCAGAGTGAACACGACCATTGGCAACCATTGTGGAGTCGGAAGTAGGAGAAAGAAGGATGAAATGAGACTGGGAAAGAAGGAAAGATTGTGTGGTCAAGATTCTGTTCAACGCTTTTATGTTCGCAGGCCTTATGTAACAAAATTATGGCGTGATTTATTAACGAGATTTCCACCACAATCTACCATCCCTTTTCGAAAACGGGGACTGCGATAGGATACAGATATATGAAAATTTGGCAAAGCTTAGGCATCTAGTCAACTACAAAAGCGTGAGTGCAAGCTCCATATCTACCGTACTTGGTTAGCAAACAGGAGTTCGTTATACAATATGTGGATATTATGCAAGTCCAACACCAAGAGGATCGGTCGACGCTGAAGAAAGATCTTGAGACGGTGTTGATAGTTCGCTATCACCGTCAGACCCTATGCCCGTGAATTTTCCCGCAAGTCGTGAGGAAGACGAATTAGAGCGTGCGATCGAATTCGCGGGAGCCCGCAAACTTGGATCGGAGACGGTGGGGTCAATCGGAAGAGGACTGGGAGGCTTAGGTTCGTCCTCCGAACCTAAATCCTGAGCTTGTGCGGAATTCCAAGGATTGTCATACGGTGAAAACAAAGACGATGCTGAAGGCTTGCTCGAGTTGACAGTGGCCCAGGGATTTCTGACGCCAGGAGGGCTCAAAGAGGACAACGTGGAAGGGGAGAAGCCTGATACTGTGGGCGCTTCCTCTCCCCAACTTGTCAAATTAGAGCGAGCACTAAGCTCTTCTGTTCTACTTGGCAAAGGCGAAGCTGGACCAGGTCTTGTACTCAAATCTCTTGCGACACCATCATATGCCCCTTGGACTACCGAAAATGCAGCAGAGGCATTAGAAGACAGTTTGCCCCACACAGATTTGACACCGCCTCCAGCAAAAAACTCTTGCGCTTTTGTTAAAGGACGCGAGGATGAGTCTGAGGTAGGGGAGGATGTAGGCTTCATTGAGAAATTAGAGGACGTTGACAAGAAAGGTCTGAAGCTCTCGACAACAGAGGGAGATCCTAAATTGAGTGATGCTAATTCTGGAGTGGACGGGGATGGATCACTGGATTCAAGCAGCGGATTAGCTACATTACGTGGAAAAGTTTGGGTTGGAGGGGGCAAGGGCGTTTTAGAAGGGGAAGGTGGCAAAGGTATATTAGAAGGTGTAGCGATACGATTGACGGGATCATCCTCGACCGTCTCGACTGAACCAACGAATTCTGGACGGACAATGACTGGTATATGACGCCCATTCATTTCTTCGTCCGTCCGGCCATACAGTTCATGCCAAAAGCGGACATCTTTTGGATTTGGAAATAAGACTCCCATGTCTGCGCCCGTAATTCGACTCGCGGGATCGTCCAGTGATGAATCATACTGTTCATTCAGGTTTTGCTCCATCTCCGACGGTGAATTGAAGAAGTCCCATACACTGACTGTTCTGTCAGAAGGAGGAGGTCCGTTCCCATCTCCAAGTCTTCGCTCCCGCTCACTATTGAACAGGAAAGTACCGAACTGACACGAATAGAGATGGTTGTACAGTTGGTGCAAAAACCGTTCATTGAACTCAAAGCGCTGGGGGAACTGTCTTTGAATTTGTCGAACGGTTTCGAGAAATTGATGGAAGACTGGGGAAGTTTCTTTAACATGGTTTTGACTTGCAAAACGGTTCTGCATTGAGGCAAGGAAAGCCTGCGCAGCGTCCGTACCTCCACTGTTACCATTTGTTTCTGTGTTGGACACAAAAAACTTGTCGGACGATAGATGTCCACATCGGTCGAGGAATTTGTGACCGTAGGATAACCATTCCTTCTCAATGAGAATCTCGAAGCCCTTGATCGTCCGATAAAAGGGATCAAGGCAGAGTTGTGATAGTGATGATAGCTGCGATGTACGATCCCAACCATCCGAGCAATGTATGAGGACGTGCGACGAATTGACATGCACGTTACGCGTTATAAGGATGGTTCCCTCCAAGATAAGGGAGATATGCCGCAGCCACCCCGAGCGACGAAGTGCTCCTCGGTCAAGAACAGAAACTCCAGAGATCTGACCGGACAGATCATTATTTATACTGGCAAGAAGTGCGTCTGCTTCTCGTAATGCATCCACGACCTTTCCCAACGACTCTCGCATGGCATGAATATGGTCAATGCCTAGATAAACCTTTTTAGCTTCCTTGTAGTGATCCATGTTCTCTGTCCCAGCTCCCTTCGCAGTGTTGGCCATCGCATTGGTGGTAGGCCTGGCGTCAATCACAAGATTGGTAGTGGTGGCGCCATAAACTACAGCATTAGAGACTCTGGATTCTGGCGAAAAGTGCGATTGGAACATGGTTTCAATAAGTTTTTCGTCTTGAATCGATCTATTTTGTGTAATTCCGACCATAGGTTGGCTGGACCTCGTAATAGTTGCCTAAGATGACATGTTAAATACATACAATATTCAAATAGACAGCAAAGTCGAAACATACATAGCTTGACCAATGCAGATAACACAATACCGGGATTCGACACTTGCTGCGATACTTTCCTGCGTACTGTAATGTTGTATCGCTTATCTTTGTTGGTACAAGCAGCTTTGCAGGATATGTTGGACAGAACTAAAGGCCCTGAGAGCCATCGATGAGAGGATGTGATGGTTTGGCAAGGCAACCCACAGAATAATCCTTGTTAATATCTGTGAAACGCCACGCTTTGGTCCGAGTACCGACACCCATTCGACCAAATTCCTCCCTCGGAGAGTATATTGACCAGCCATTTTGGGTTGGAAAAGGAGGATTTGGGGAGTAAAAAAAGGCGTACAGGTGGTAGACAGAAGCTGTAAGAGGTACATGTAAACACAGAAACTCAGACAATGGAAGCCACGTACGAGCAACAGTAAGCTCCTTGACACTATCGAAAACATCCGCAGCATCTGATTCAGCAGAAAACTCCAACGAAAACGTCTCAAAGTTCCGACAGTGAAAAGTTACAGGGCATTGTCCCTGGAGTGTTTGTGGCAGTCGTGTTACAAGCGAGATTAGAGGATACGGGACCTGACATCGAAAGTTCAGCGACGAAATCTGTACGGATTACTAGATACTCACCCACATCTCCTTCTCTTTACCTCCTTCATATTGAAAAATGAGATGATGAGCCGTCAAATGTATCGTTCCAGAAAATGTTGTGCCGCCCTTTGTGCATAGGACATGTTCGACCTATTGTGCACGGTCAGATCACTTTTGGCGCAAACGATGCTACACTAGCCTTGGATACACGAATCGCGTCCATCTATACACACAGTGTCTTGAGGAAGTTAGAGCCCTGAAGAGGCCTCAATATTACTTGGTATGATGAAGTGCAGTACTTTAGCACAGAGCCGGCCCGAGTTGGAAATAGAAAATATTCGACTCCGAACCTGACTCGTTCAGTTCAAAGCTTAGGACAAGGACAACTCGATTTGGAACATTGAGGTATCCAGTCATTAATTGTCACAACGGTACACAGTACAGCGTTGCAGAAGTTTACACTAACCAGAGTACTATCCTCAATAGCTACACTAAAGTTCGCAGTTGAAAAAGTCCACTTGCTCTACGAGACCAGGTCGGGAAAAAATGCATGTTTGACGTAGCTGGGAAAGGGCATCTAACTCAAGTCGCCTACAGAACTAAGCCAGCAACGAGACCAGCAACGGCGAGGATGCTGATTGAGTTTCCGGACATCAAATGTGATGCACCATTGGTAGCAGCAGTAGATGAACTGGCAGGAGCGGCAGAGCTGCCTGCAGCTGTAGCAGAAGGTGCTGCACTAACTGAAAGCGCTGCGTCGGTAGCACCTGCGGTCCCAGAAACTATGCTTCCAGAAGGGTTTTGACCGGTGGGAGAGGTGGCGTTGGTGGCAATTGCAGCTTGCTATTTTTTACATTGAGAAAGTGAGAAAGTTTCCAGTGAGGCGTGCAAACGGAACTAACCTGGAAGGCAGCGAAACTCTTCTCCGCTGTAGAAGAAGCGTCAAATTTGAAGGGATCATTCACCTCAATTCTGACTCACCGGAGGGATTGATTGCAAAGACCATTCCTGATTGACAGTGTGTAGTCGTAGGGAGGACCTGGGAGCAGAAAAACCACAAAGGTGCTTCAAAGACATTAGCCTGACTGTTTGAAGAAATAAAGGAATATATCCTACCTGTTGCATTTTCAACTACGGGAGGACAGGCAAGTTTCAGTTGTGTTCATGTGTTTCAAAGCGGCATTTATATCACCTGTCAAAGTCCTGTAAAAGATTCATTAGGTTGTGCTTTCGAACTACGCAAGGACAAATCGCATACGGACCAGGTAGGGAAGGTCTGGCCATTCGGGTCCGAAACATTCTGAAACCCAGAGCTAACACCAGCTGCGGTACAAGGTGCGGCGAATGTGGATTGAACAACAGACTATCAAGCACCAATTGAGTGAAAAAATCTGTCTATGTTTTGCTGTACTAACATGGTTCTTGGAAGCACTGGCAATAGCAGGCATATTCAACATTACTCCAAGGTAGGAAACGATACAAGGAACTCACAATTGGAACGAGACACTGTCTCCGTTGACAACACCGGTCAAACTATAGGGCAGTGTATTAGAAACTATGAACTAGAAAAAATTGTAAACGACATGCTTGTTTGGGTTAAATACCAAAGTATTGTTGAAACCAACGATGACGTTGTAGTCCGCGGCCTTGACGGAGGCGACAGCAGAGAACAAGGCAACAGCAGCAGTAGAGAAACGCATTTTGTATGGATAACGAGGATCAAATGGATAAGTTCAAGAAGTAGCGTAAAGAAGGACCAGGAGCCTGTCAATGAGTGTTTTCAGTACTTTAGTCTCTTTTACACCAAATGCGACTTACACTGCTCGTAAAGACAATCAATCAAAGACAGGAGAGATGAGGGGACGAGAACGAAGACAACCTAGGCAATAAACATGTCGCCATCCGTCTTTTATACCCCACCCACGCTTTCCATCTGTCCGGGGTATCCATGACAACTTTTTATGTTTCCGATAGACTGGCCCCAATCTAATTGGTTCACGAAGAGGCAGATATACGTGATGCCAGGGGATGCCAGTCTATGCCAGTGACCTGATGGCAATGCCATAGGAATCAGGATGCCCAACTTTGCCTTGAACTATGTATGTGGAAAATGTTCATCAGTTCGTCCGTCAAGACAACGGGATTATAAACTGACTGACTGCAACAAAATTTGATAGATTTGAACCCAGGGTGGTTAAAGCACTGGATTCGTTGCAGATTCCGACGAAATTCTGCTTCGTACAATGAGTATATGTATGCGTGATTGGTGGATATCGATGAAAGTGCAAGGTGCACTCGGCGGTGGGCGCTTATCAGAAGCTTATGTTCACCTCGGCAGCGTTGTTCTTTGAAAATCCCCTCTTTCACTATTCCGAGTTTTTCAGTCTGGCTTGATTTGTTTACAGACGCTTACTTGATGGTACGAAGCCAATGGCTGCCAATGTTAACCAGTTTTGCAACTCCAGGGGTAGACCCAGGATCCCACTGTTGATGGTATGCTCGGTCCAGTGCGAGCAACTCAGTGCTTTAGTGTTTTCACTGGTCTCACCATTGCCAGAGTAGCAGACCGTTTTCATTGAGTGGTTTCGAAGTGAGTGCTTGGCACAACTTTTTCTCGTTCGATCGATTAATGACCATAACAGGAGCTCATTCGTGGCGTAATATGCTATTCCTCAATCTCTAGCAATATCGGTAACAGTCAGTAATGAGTTTACAAGGAGAACCAAACCAACAGTCTCCTGGTCAGAACCTCCACCACTGCCGCGCAGATACCTTATTTGTTGAAATCACACTGTATCAGACGTCGATGATCAAACCTTCTCTGGCCTGGACATCATAGGAAGTCGTGCAGATCTCGTGCGGGACTATTCTCAACTTGTTCCAAAGTTGTTCTGCTATTTTCGGTACGCGCTTCTCTTGGAAGTCAAGTGCGGTCTGCTTGTCGCCTGGCGTAGCTGTTGCATAGCATATTTTGCCCAGTTTGTTTAAATGCAGTGGTTCACATCGTGCAACTAAGTTGTATCCAGTGCTTCATTTTCTGCTGCTGATAATCTATCGCCTTCGCATGCTGTTATTGCCTGATTTTATTGTGTCTAGTCAGTCCATTATTGCGCTTACATTGGCAATATCAGACTACCTCACCTATCTACGTGAGTTCCACTGCTCGCCAGGTGACTTTTCGTTCAATCGACGCTGAACAACATGGAAATGTAATTTTGATCTTACAGAGCGTCATCAACACCAGCTTGCCTAGTGGTTCTTCCAAGAAGACGCGTTTATTGTGCAACACGGTGTGATCAGATGTGCTATGTTTGTTATCATTCCGTTTCGAGCTCGAGATCAGGTTTTCGAACTTTCTTGAATCACAGAAGAACATCGGAAGGATCCATGTTTGGAGGGCGTGTTGGAAAAACATCAACTTTTGGAGAGGACGAATGCTGTTCAGGTCGGTCTATACGGGATAATTACCGTTCAGCTTTGTCAATGTGAATAGCAATGCCATTTTGATACCTGCGCTCACGAGGTTACAGGGCGTCCACAGCGCCAAGCTTCTCCCCATTGCACCATTCTTCTTGATAGTGCTGTATCTCCGAGATTACCTCTTCATAATCTCTATTGACCGACATGTTGATACTGTATGCCGAGATCATCAACGTTCCCCGGCTCATATGCTACCCTCGCTCGTGAGCTGCATTCTGCCCTTCAATGTAAAAAAAGCTCACAGCACGCATTCTCGACTATCTGTCGCTCCAGTTTACCAACAGATGATCGAGATGCACCACCTGGTCCAGTTCCGAATGTTCAATCCTGAAGAATTCTGAGCTGGCTCAATGTCTGGTATAAAATGCGAGCAGCCCCAACTGGAACAGCATCGGACCCTCGAGCACTTCCCTCGCACCAAGAACCGACACTTCACAGGCCTTTGGACAGTTTATCTTTAATCGCAATTCGCCATGAAGCTCTCTACTTTCTTCGTCTCTAGTGCTCTTCTCTTCTCCGTCGCCATCGCGCGCCCCTCGCGTCTCGCTGAGCGTGTTGCTGCTCGTGAAAGCCGTAGGTCAAGGCCTTTCACCGCCAGCACCAATGCTGCTATCGCTAGCAGCAACGCCACCCACGCCGAGTTCAGTACGAACTGGTCCGGTGTTGTCATCGAGACCCCGCCCTCTGGACAGACTTTCAGCAAAGTCACCGGTACTTTCGTCGTTCCCACCCCCTCTGGCAATAGTGGAGCTGCCTCTGCGTGGGTTGGCATTGATGGAGACACTGCTTCGCAGTCTATCCTGCAATCTGGTGTCGACTTCACTATCAGTGGAGGACGTGTAACCTACGACGCCTGGTTTGAATGGTCTGCCGATACATTTTTTTCCCTATACATCTGCTCATTCATTCTCCTGAAGGTTCCCCAACTTCGCCACTGACTTCTCTAACTTTGCAATCTCTTCCGGAAACACCATCACTGTAACTGTCCAGTCAACGAGTTCCACCAAAGGAACTGTCACCTTGACTAACGAGAGCACCGGTAAGACTGTCACCCAAGCCCTTTCCGCTCCCGATAGTGCTGTAAGTAAAGCAAGATTACTATAATACTTCAAGGGGGGTATTTACTTTGTCATTCCAACAGGCTGCTCTCCGTGGGCAGAACGCCGAATGGATCGTCGAAGACTTCGAGGAGGGTAACAGTCTCGTTCCTTTCGCCAACTTTGGAACTGTTGAATTCACTGGTGCTTCTGCTTCCACGAGCTCTGAGACCCTCACTCCTGCTTCCGGAGTGATCTTGGACATCGAGCAGAACGGAGAGGTCCTCACCAGCGTTACTTCCAGTGGCAGTACCGTTACCGTCAAACACACTTGATTTACCGAGAGTAGTAAGTAGGCTTGTCGATGAATTTGACAGCACCGATCTGATCATAACTCTTTTCAACCTCAAGATTTTATTTCACGGTTGTGGTAGAGCAAGGATCTGTAAAGTGGGCTGAAATATTCTTTGTATCTTTAGTCCTAGTCCCAGTCGTGGTATCTCAAATGTAACATGTTGCGGAATGTTCATACGTACAACGTTCAATTCGATTTAATTGAGCGTCCACCGGAATATCGGCATGAAAGCCGAGGGCTTCGTTATCGTGATAATAAATACCAGACCTGAACTTCCCAAGCCACCACCCCCCCTCTAAAATCCTAGGACTACAGAGCATGCCTATCCGTAGCCAGGGATATCAGTTGCTTCCTGTGAAGAACAACAATTCTGAACATTCACGCGAAAATGATGACGTCAGCGATGTGCCTTCACGTCGCCTTCGACTTGGCTTCCTTATCCTGTTCATCGTTATCACGTTTTATGCACTATTTCTTGCACCAGAAAAGCCCTCACTCACAGAATCATTCCAAAGTTCTGGGCACCCTGGCTTGGATAAATGTGCTTCCCCGATAGCCCCTGCGGCTAAACCTCCTACGCGCACGAATCCATGGGCACCACTAGTAGTTTCTGAGATCACCGATATTCAGAGATGGCTGGAAGCTCCTCAAAGAGAGCTCAATCTCACCCGAGGATCATCTGCTATCTTGTCAGACAACGTCGTCTATCTCATAGAGACATACTATCCTGCCAAAGCCGATGCTCTTGCGTATCTCGCCGGAGGGAGTGCACCAGACAAGTATGCTCATGTCGTGATTCACCACGGTGGATCAGATGCTCCTATCATCAAGAACTACCTCGTCGGTCCTCTTCCTGTCAGTGAACAAATGTCCATGAGACTGTTGTCCGAAATCTACCACGAAAGCGAGATTCCGTTTAACGCCCGAGGGTTTGTTAACATCGAAGAGTTGCGAGACGTCTTCAAGTTTATCTCCCCAGAGCTTTCAGAAGCGTTAGACGTATGTGGTTTTCATTCGATTTCGGATCAATGAAGACTCATTCACGTTATAGGATCTATTCGGAGCGACCGCACGAGGAAATGATAATGATACCCTCGTTGCTTCGGCCGGTGGCCCATTTAGTTTTGACGGCAGCACTCGAAAGACGTGGTTCTCGCTGAGGAGAAATTTGCCCGGACCATGGCTCTTGCCGATCAACTTTTGGCAATACATTGACGTCTCTGGTACAGACCCTTCGCTGTGGAAGGCTTCGAAGGTATAGAGCGTTTCTACGTAGTGATCAAAATACACGATACTCGATAACCTTTATTTAATCAGATCGTCTATAACCACCAGATCTTTGGATCGACAGAGGAATTCCTTCAATCATATCGCAATGGTACACTTATTCGCGTTCCAGAACAAGTGACCGGTGCCAATGAAGATTTTTCATGGACAACACGCAAGCGCGTCGGCACCCCAAGAGACCTTGATCACCTTCCTGGCCCTCGTTCCGTCTCGTTCGCTGGGTTGAGATTCAGAGTCGATCGAGCGACACAGTATATATCTTGGATGGGCTGGGGAATGTACCTCAGCTTTGACAGGGACATGGGATTGAACATTTGGGATATTACTCTGAAAGGAGAAAGGATCATATATCAGGTATATCATAATTGCTCGCATTTTTCCCTTCGCTGATCTTGCTTTGGAAAGCTTGCTCCCCAGGAAGCCATAGCTCAATACGGTTTGATCTGATTCTTTAGCTGACTGTACTCGATGATGATGTTTGGACTTCCAGCGGGAAACGATCCTCTCCAATCCACTACTGCCTGGCAGGACCGTCACTTTGGTATGGGTCTTGCCGTCAGGGATTTGTTACCTGGATATGACTGCCCGCATGAGGCTGTCTATCTTCCAGCTACTACACACTCTGCTCTCGGAGTCATCGTGCGCGAAAAAGCAATCTGTGTATTTGAACAAGATACTGGGAGGCCCGTGAGCAGACATACTGGCTATATGGAAGGTGAATTCGGTGCTGTAAAGGGTTATATGTTGACTGTGAGAAGTATATCGGTGGTTGGAAAGTAAGCCTCCTGCTTGATGGAAATGTTACCATCTTCTTATCGGCCTTCCACCTGCAGTTATGACTACGGTGCGTCGATTGTTCAATGTCCTGACGTGTTGATATCACTCAACCGCTACCATTGTTGGGCATATTCAGTAGTACGTATCTTGCTCGGGTCTTGGCGCATGCTACTCATGACATACTTCAGTTCGACTATATGTTCCATATTGATGGTACGATGGAAGTTCGACTCTCAGCCTCCGGTTATTTGCAAGGCGGCTACTGGGAACCCCTCCAGGAAGGATATGGAGGAAGAATTAGGGAGCATTCTAGTCAGTCGCCAGACGTCAACTTTTTAAGCCAGTCAATCTCTAATGCACGCTTGAATATATCCAGTGGGGAATCTCCACGACCACGTTATAAACTATAAGTGAGTACGATTGGCTCTATTGGCTATATGAAAGCTGTTGTTCAACGCCTTCCGTAGGGTTGATTTGGACATCGCTGGACTGGAAAATAGTTTGCTTGAGACTATTGCAGGTCAAGAGATTGTCGAACAACCGTGGCTGGAAGATGACGAATGGGGTCGCACAGTTATTCAACAAAAGATCACCAGGCGCATTATCCAGACGGAGGACGAAACACTCCTCAAGTACCCGATAAATTTCCAAGGTCACTATTCTATTGTGAACCAAAACAAGACTAATGCTTGGGGTAATCCTCGTGGATACGCTATTCACGCAGGGTATAACCCCATTCATAACGTGAGTCTAGTAACGCCATACATGAGAAGAAGCGAATACAACTCTCATTGCACATAGACCATCGTTGGGTCACGTCGTCTCCTCAATAACGCGAATTGGGCTCGATATAATCTAGCCGTCTCTCTTCGCAAGGAGACCGAACCTTCATCTAGTTCGATGTGGAATATGAACCTACCTGGGAAACCTACGGTCGATTTTCACAAGTTCTTCGATGGGGATAATATAACTCAGGATGATTTAGTGGTGTGGGTCAATGTCGGAACTCACCATATGGTTCGCTCTTCATATTTTCGGCGATTTGGATATAGAGATCACTCACTTTTGGCTACTACCTTTTCGTAGCCCCAAGCGGAAGATTCTCCTAACACAAAGACCACAGTAGCCATGTCAAGGTGTGTTATACTTCATACAGGAGAGTTCGTAAATTGACTTAGCTTCCCCGTTGCAGCTTCCTCCTAACCCCTTTGAACTACTTTGACTCTGATATTTCCCTGGAATCAACCAACGCTATCTTGCTTAGCGCGCCGTCTCAACCCGGAGAGCCTTGGGGCTTTGATGACTATGGCGTCAAGCAAGACTTCACATGTGTCCCGGAAACTCCGCCTCCGTTTGAATATCTTGACCCGAAAGTATATGATGAAGAGGGACGCTTGAAGGAGTCAGAAAGTGTTGAAGATATGAGAAAGATGGCTGAGATGTATCATCGCATCAAATATGAACTGTGAATCGACATACATATTCACAGGTGATATTCTAGTGATCCCATTTTTATGAACACCTTCGTGCCATAACATATGGTAGTGGATAACATACTGCAGGTATATCAAAACATGGCACAATGCAACTTGTCTCTCAACTGTCTCGGATTAGGTTGGCTAGCCATCTTGCAGTTGTACGTAGTTACAAGTGAGTATATGACTGTCTCTATTACGTATATATTCCATTCCTGTAAAACTTGTCGTTCACACCTTCCCGTAGAGTTTATCTGGACATCGCTGGACTGGAAAACCAAGTTGAGACTATCGCAGGTTACAGTCAGGAGATTGTCGAACATCCGTGGCTGCAATCATTTGTTCGGCATTCATCCTATAAACACACATTTTTTTGAAGTGAAGGAAGTTTCGAACGGGATGAGGCCCCTTTGAACGACTGCGAATTGACCTCTGCGACGAACGACAAAGACCTTGTACACGAGCAAAGACGACCAAACTCTCGGGGTATGTGGTAAAGATCTTCCCTGGATCTTCCTGCATCGATTCAAGCCGGATACATTTGGAACCAATCCAATTTTTCTAAGCGCTCATTATTAAACACACGCTTCATTCTAAATTACTTCTCTTGCCAACTTTGACCTCTGGATATACTAGGTAAATCTTGTTGCGAGGGAATGCTCAGCCCGCTAATTATATTCTGCTTGAGAGTTCGCCATGGGACCTAGAATGTGTTTCGGTTTCTTGATTCCTGATGAGCACATGCAGTCTGTTGGAAAGATGTATCACGAAAAACTCTATCCGCATGATGAAATTCAAGGTGGCAGATGCCAAGGAACATGTACTAGAATGTAACCTGAATAGTGCTATAGGCTCAGACAGCATTTCATACAAGGAAATCATGGACATTCCCAATGAAAATATTGCTTCCTTTCTCAATTTCTGTGTCAAGAACAAGACAGCACCTTCAAAATGGTTATATGCAATAGTGATTGGCATTCTGAAACCAGGAAAGAATGCTTCGGACCCAAATGGTTATCGGCTTATTGTATTAGAGTGCTGTTTTGCAAAATTGTTGGCCTATATAATTGACCGGAGGATAAGGTCTTATGCAGATTTGAAACATTTGATACCTCACTCAAAAAATGGCTTCAGACCTACATACCGAACAACTAACAATCCATTGATTTTAAGAACTATGATAGATAAGGCTAAATCTCTGGGAACCCCACTATATTTTGCATACATGGACTGGACAAATGCATTTCCCTCCACAGATCGATCTGTAATGTGGATTAAGCTATTCTCGATGGGTGTAAAAGGTCCACTAATAGACTGGTTACGTATGCTCTATGCAAAAATGGCTTATGTGGTTAGAGTTTGCGGATCTCACTCGGAACCTTTTGGAGGTGATATGGGGGTCATCACAGGTAGTCCGATCTCACCAAACTTGTTCAATTTGGTTGTTGCAGATTTTAAAGTGACAGAACACCCAACAGATGTTGTCCTTCATGATATGCATGTGAACCATATGCTACAAGCAGATGACACAGGAATGGCTAGTACAACACCCTCTAGTATCCAATCAAAACTTAGACAATTTGAACAATATGCATCCCTCACAGGCTTCGAAGTCTCTGTACCTAAATGTATGATCACAGTGTTTGGACAGGAAGCAGACACAGTTTTTATGCTGCATGACAAACCTTTGCAAAAGAAGAAGAAACTGAAATACATTGGAGTTCATCATCAGACTGGTCAGGGAAGTATATACAAGGACAATTATCAGATGCTTGCAGACAAGGCCAAGAATGCTGCTGGTGCTGTGCTTCATGCTAAAACTTTTGTGGGAAGTGACATGCCAATTAAGGATATGATTACTATGTACTGGGCAAGAGTAGACCCATATTTAAAGAATGGGTCTGAGTTTATCATGGATGTGATAGTGTCCCACAGAGAGCAATTAGAAGAAGTACAACACTATTTTCTACGAAGGGCTCTCTCTATCCAAAAGCGATCATCTTTGGAGGTTCTGTTCACTGAAACAGGAGTGATGCCAATTCGATACAGACGGATTATCCTTTTTACGAGGCTGTAGTTCACGGAAGACTCGTCCTTATGTAGGTCGCATCATGCTATTTCGCTTTGCTTACTTGGAAGGAGTTTCTCCATATATGGTACTCAGTCACATTCTGTTGGAATACATTCATTTCAATGTGACCGGC
>MU795491.1:0-20324 GCA_027886305.1 Lentinula aff. lateritia | reverse complement strand
CTTACCTTTGTTGCCTCTCTATAACTACAAACTCTACTATCCAGGTTGGTACCACAGAGTGTCACCACTGTGTAAACCCTGTCCTGCTCAACAGGAATGCTCTTCGCAATTATGCGGTCGAGTTATTGCCCCAACAGGTTATTCGACACCCTTGAGCACCCTTTCTGACAGTGAATATTTGATCTCAAACGTTCACTGTTGACCGGGCGCTTCAGGGCGCTTCATGTGTTGAGCTTCAATGCTACAATCATCGGCGGAAAGCCAGGCTCACCATAGGGCAAAACGATGCATTGTATCTCATCGTAAGTTGTGACAACATCACGAGGCAGAAATTGCATTGTGTCGCTTTCATGCGCGAGAGATTCAAGATAGATTCCGCAAGCACATCTTTTGGTGAATTGGTGTCCATTGGAGTAGTCGAATTCTGTCGAAATCTCGATGCATATGCAGGGTTCACTACGGATGATGCGGTGACGAGGTCGGATGCTGTCGGATGGTGGACGAAAATAATGGGCAAGCAGCAAAATGAGCTCATTTGGGAAGGCTATGCATTACGGGCATTGGGCATATTTATACCTGTAATTTTGCAGACAAACCGAAAACGACCCTTTCTGCATATATCCTTCAGTTTTATTGGCGCTGGAAGTCAACTCTCTTTGCGGGCAGAGAAATTTGTCAAAAAACCCTATATATCATCTACAACCTCCTTCTACGACCCGTAACCTGTCCCAAAACTTCCCATTATCTTCACCGCATCCTTACCTCTCTCGACTTGGTAATCGTGGCAACATGCGCCTTGTTTCATATATTTCTTTCGGCCTCGGCCTGTTTTCCTTTGCATGTGCGGCACCTCTTTTGGTAAGTTACCGTCCTACGGGTCAGCCTATTTTGACTTACTGTTGTCTAGGCCGATAGTAGTAATGCTGGGGTACTGTTTTCTAAGGATCATTCTGCGAGTCGGTTTCAGGCTCGGAGCAGCCCCCAGTCTTCCAACCGACTGCCACCGCTGCCACCACTGCCACCGCCTCCAGTCACAGAAGAATATTGAGCCACTGACGCAAATATTTTAAATGCCGCACTGGCAATAACAGTTCTTAAGGAAATTCTTTTTGAATGGCTACAGCCAGTCGTAATATAATTAAATGACTGTCAGTGACAGGTAATGTGTCCAAATCGAGAATGGCGTGTGACGTGATCACGTAAATGATGGGCAAAATAAGATAATCCCCGCGCAAGGATTGAACTAAATACATCATGAATACAGGAGGGAGTAACAACGATGTAACCAGCTGCACCATACAAGAACAACAGGAGCTTGTTATAGTAGAAATACATGGGAATATAGAATACATTTTTATACTAAGTGTACTCGGCGCACCAAATTTCAGGCCCGCACTCCCCTCCCCTCCCCTCCCTCGCTGCGCTCGGGGGGTCCCCCGAACCGGGGAGTCTCCGGCGGGCACTCTAAAGCTTCATTTGGTGCATCAAATATTTGCAAGCGCCTGCGGCGCGCCTAACCCCTAACCGAGTGCGCCCGTTTCCTTGGCAATGTTCCGGCCCACTCCGTTGTGTTGGGGCTAGCTCTGCTAGCCCCAACCGGAGTGGTCCTCCACATTGCATCATTTTAGTTGCGATGGTTTGGCAACATTCAGACCCACTCCGTTGTGTTGGGGCTAGCAGAGCTAGCCCCAACCGGAGTGGGCCTTCACATTGCAGAGTACTTAGTGTGACAGTGACAGTACTTAATCTGGCACCGGTAATTACCAGTAAAATTTAATTTTACAATCAGTGGCTATAGCCATCAAGATCAAAACACGTTAAAAACTGGTATTGCCAGTTATCATAAATTATATCTACGTTATAGGGTGGAATATTCACTACCAATGGTAATACCACCCCCGCCAGCAGATCCGGCAACCTATGACACTCTAGATCCACTCCTCATCACCTTCCCAGGTGATAATGGGACCTTCGTTCCCGATCTCGAGCATCGTGTACAAGATTGGATTGTGCGTATTCTTTCTCAAAGGCAGGATTATGGCAAAGTCAACAGTCGCGTTGCCATCGGCCACCCAGCTCGCAAAATTGAATTCCGAGGACATTTCTCCGGCCAGTACATCGACACTGATTATGGAGTTAACTTCGAACTAGTAGATAAACACCAAACCGGTCAGTGTAAGCCATTATGCCATGGACAGGCGACAAAGATTGGGCCAGCGTCTGATCGGTATTTTCTTGGGACGATGATAAATATCCCTCTACAATACCACACTCAAGCAGGTTACCCCCGGAAAAATTACTGGCAATACCTACGTTCCGTATTGCCCTCAGGATTGCCTTCTCTGCCTGGCACTACGGTAGTACTTACTTGATTCCGTGCCTTGCGAATGTGCGTTTAGTAATACAATTACTTTCTACATACGCACCTATTCAATTTAGATAGTACACCTAGAGCCTAACAAAGCCACAGATGAAAATCATTGTTTTTTCAACAAGCCATATTCTATGTCGCGATGGGATACTTAAGTCTGAGCCTTTCATTGACGTAAACACATTGAAGGTTGCTGACCTTTTTCTTTCTGGAATTGACTTTCCAGGACCCGATCTTCATCTCAACCATCCCAGTGACACAGAGCAAGAATGCATTCCCTTGGTAGTACATAGCGATATGTGTGTGATCGCCATATCTTCATGAATGATCATCAGCCTGGAGTTTCGTCTGCGTCTCACCACAAGGTGAAACATCCTACCGCCTACCGCTCCTTGTCTAATAGAAAGAGCGAGTAAAGTTCGAAGTATACCTCGAAGCATACGTAGTATATTAGAGAGTAGCAGAAGCCCTGTTAGTTTCAATGTTTGAAGCCTTAAAATCTCTCAAAAACCCCCGAAGATAAGTTATCGTTTTAATTTGCAGATTTATGTACTTTCAAGCTGTATCGACGTCTTCAACTCTTCCTCACGCTACCTAGACTCGTGTTTGCAATGCCAAAGCCAACTTCATTTATAGCCTATGTAGTCCTGGGGATTGTACTACTATCTTACCACTACCGACCCAAAGTACTGGGGGGGGGAACTAGAAAAACCATCAGAACACCCATCAAGAAAAACCTAAAAGTATTCGTCGAGAAGATAAGTAATTTATGGACGAAATGTGGAATCATGGGATGCACGTCGGAACAACAAAGAATAAGCAGGGAAGGGGATATGGAGGAAGAAGACAGCTGGGAGCAGAATCAAATCGGAATGGCAACAAACAAGGAACGTATAACTACAAAGGAATAGAAAGAGCGATGATACACGATAAGACGATTAGCAGCAGAGGTGGTTCGATATGTACAACTAATGGAGGGACTGTCCGATTATCCGAAAAAGAAAAGCATATAATTTAGACCTACTAGAAGCACGGGTATGATCGGAGGCGGAGGTACGTATGGGTACAACTGAGAAGATCAGTACTGCAAGTAAGAGTAAGGAGTAATTGTACGTCGAAAATGATCGGGTGGAGAAAAAAGGTAGACACAATTTTCTCCAGATTCGGGTGACAGACAACGACGATGGAAGCACCGTCGGCGGGTTGCGATGATGATGATGCACATGGCCGTAGCGCTTCATTTTCAGGAACGTCGTGATTGAACAGACGGATGACTACGGATGACCACATGCATGACATTGACCTTTCGCGATTCTGTGATTTACCACTCTATGAAAATTTCCCGTCCAATCGATCTTCAATGATCTTCGCCACCGTAGGCCCATGTACAGGGATATAATCATCCTGGAACCCCTCTGGGTACACGACTGATGGTTCGTCTGGATGTGTGAGAAAGCTATAATCGCGAAAGTGTGCGGAGAGAATTGGCAATCAAGAGATAATTGAAATTAGGCAAAATAGTCATAAAGGAGACGCAGATTGCGGGAAACGAACACTCACGTATCGTTCCAGACCGCGAAATGTTGCATACCCAACGCTCTTGCTGTCCAGTGATAGTCATGTGCGAAGCCGCCTGGGTAGAAGATCTCTATTACCGAGGATAAGCGTGTAGGAGGCATGAATACAAGGTGTGTGAGACCGTTGCCGTGTACGCCGAGTAAGATCTGGATTGGGAAACGAGCAGGTCAAGAGGCGAGTCAGAATAGATTGCATAGAGACTCACTGTGGTCCGTCCAATTACTTGGAGTTGTTCATCCTTCGTCAACTTTTCCGCTTCCATGATGATCAACTCGAACCCCTTTCTGTCTGCGGACTCTCTCAACGCACTGACTAGACTCTCATGCGACGCAGGGGTGAGCTTACGCCGGACTCCCGACTGTCGACTAATATAAGTCACCACAACTTTATGCGGCATTGGAATGTCAATTTGTTTCGTAACCCCAATATGACCATCTTCCCCCATTTTGTTCTCTGCCCTCCTATCCTCCGTCCCGTCCAACAGCAACTCTCTCTCCCTATACTCTTCCTGCACATCGCCCGCACCAGCAAACCTCAATACAGCGTCTCTCACGGGTTCCCACCACCCACCTACCCGCTCACCCCTCAGTCTTCCTATATTACGCATGTACTCCCATGCCTGAGCCGCGGTGCGCTGGGTGTGGCTTCCCGTCATATCATCCCGGAACGTCGCACTACGATCGATGAGCATCGCTATAGGGAACAACCATGCTCGATCCTGGTCTTGGCCAGAGTTCGACCGACTGGCAGCAACCCGGTCATCCCAATCCTCCTGATGTTCGACACTCATTGAAGGATATGCCGCACGCAAGAAATATGAATTGAACCCAGGGTCATCGCGCCATCCATCTGCGGTTGCATGCATGAATATCGATCTATGTATTGGTGGAGGTGCAGGATGGTGTAACTGATAAGCGGATTCATGTTGCGTCTGAGTATCAATCGGGTACGCATTCCAATTTTCACCTCCAACGTTTGAACTCTTCTTCAAATCGGGGATCGTGGATTCGATTGGTGGAGAAAATGCGCCGTGCCAGAATGCTTGTGCACCAATCCAGAGCTCGGCGACAAAATGGTAGTAATGACGGAGGAATTGTGAAGGGTCGTTAAATAGTGCGGTATTCCCTTCAACAGTGAATACGTGATTTCTCACCCCATTTTGTACATCCCCACCCCATCTCTTCTTTGCAGCCTCCGGCGTGATAAAATCCATTACATCCGAATTCGGCTCCCTTGCAGCGATATTTTCTGGCGATCCATCCGCGAACATACTCACACTGGTCATCATTCTGATTTCTGGAAATGAGTTATTCGGGGAGAGTATGAACAGTGTCCCATTCGACATGTACAAATTTCGAAAAATGGTGTATCCAGGAGCATGGTGCATAATTGAAGTCATCGGAAGCTCAGATGCGAGATGGACTCCTGCGATGCGATGTACTTCACCCAGATACTCTGAGTCGGAAGGAATATCAGTAGCAATTGTTGCGGGTGGATCAGGGGGAGGGGGAGGTAACGGTTTAATGAACTCTGCTGGTGAGATATCATGAACATGTGTGTTTATGATGAACGAGGTCTCTGTCGGCCCGATGGAGTAGAACACTGTGACTAGATGCATCATGGTCGCACCAAGCAGGAGGAGCATAATGTCCCGCCATGAAAATTGGTGTCGGAAGACAGTCATTGGGCTTTGGTGACCACCGAATCGTAGGTGAGTTTTTGGTCAAACTGTTTTATAACGGAAGCTCTTTAGTTAGGTCATTCGTCAGAAGACCCCATGGCCAAAGTAGTCTAACATTTCGCCGACTCACTTGAATACCTCGGCTGATTGTTCCACAAATACTACAACTTCCACAATCTGTCCAGAACCTGTCAGTGGAGACAATTTAAACATTTTCGACGGCTTTGACATACCGATGTTGATGTGTTGATGCAGACCAGCCCAATGGAACTCGATTCACTGACTGAGTCTCGAAGGTGAAAATTCGCTGTGTCCTCTACAGAGGTTTCTGAGGTAAAAAGGTACGTTGCATTCTTGATGCATCCTGCTCAAAATATGAGGACATCAATTTCAAGGCACAAATTAGTAAACGAGTCATCAAAACACATTTTTCTGGTTTGAAGCTGGTTTGAACAGCTTCGAATGTTCTATATATACTGAATTCCGGGGACTGGAGTGTGGGGGATGTTGCGGGACCAATTAAGTAGAAGGACAATGTACGTACTTGGGACTTGCAGAAGGATAGTAGATTGTGATACTGTATCGTTACTATATCTTCCAAGGCGGTCGAGATTTTGGGTCTCTTTTCCAATGTATGTAAAGGACTACGCACAAAAACCGACGGCTATTGACGGGGAGAGGAGAGAGGGAGCACTGGGAGCTTCGGCCGTAAGCACAGCGCCGTCGGCCAATTACCGTACCCTTGGGACGAGACGTACGAACAAAGGCGTATGATACACAATCTCAGAGAAACATTGCGAAGAGAACATTTGAACAGATAAATTTACTGACTTTGACTCAGTTTTGTTGGTCTTCTGCACTTAGAAGCTGTCAATTAAATATCAGTGTGCTGATTCAAGTCACTTTGCCGGAGTGGTTAACGGGATCGCCTGCTAATCTAAGTGATTCTGAAGTTCAAAGCGGTTGGGCTTTGCCCGCGTGTGTTCGAATCGCACAGGTGACGATTGCTTTTGTCGTATTTTGCTTCTCTTTATGGCACGCGTGGAGCTAATGAAGATACACTCGGTAAAGCAATTGTCTCGGGGATGATCGAATTTCTGTTAACCACTCCGGCCAAATGAGAAGAATCTGGTGCGTTATAATGACTAGCCAGTAACTTGCGCATGAAATCCCCATGCCTAGTAGTAGTCCCCAACAACTTGAATGGTAGTAAATACAAAGTGAAACTCAGCTGAACATCCACTGCTGATAGCAATCAGTGGTCATACTTTCTTGAAGCCCATGTTCCTTGAAATAGTTCCAGCTTGTTACCTACATTATGTAGTACATGGATATAAGTATAACTTATAAAATACAGAAAGCATTGCAGATACATAATTGTCTAAATACATGCAACTCCCCGATGATGCGAATTTGCAGACCTCCAGACTCTCCACTGGAAAAAGCCGAACCCACGAAAGGTCTGTCAGAGTTTGTTTCGACTCATGATCGCGTCCAGAGGGATCTTGCGAGTCTGTGCGTATAATCGTCATGCGGGGCTCCTCGAATTAGTACCAGACCGAGGAAAGCATGTAGCTTAGATGAGAGTGTGCGGAATGAGATATAAAAAAGCGGTGGAGAGAGTGTGAAAGGGTCGTTCACAAGGACTCAAACTTCCTCCTCGTCCACGGATTTACCCTTCTCGTCCGCGGGCGACACTGCGTTGACAGTCACATTCGAGCCCGCGCGCTGCCGTTGCTGTATAAATTGCATTGACTTGTTGACTTTCTCGGCGAGACACCAGACAGCCCATGCACCGTAGCTATTGTAAATACAAAAGAGAGCGAACATGGACGTCAGTAAATGCGAAACTGGGAAAGAAAATAGGGTTACGAAACCCACATTTGAGTACACATTAGGAGCACGATGATGGTGACAAGCATCACGGATAGCGCGATGTCCTTGGATGAGGTGTGGAATTGCGCGAGTTTCTGAGCCCAGAATGCGAGAAGATAAGCCGCAAAGGCAAGCTTGAAGATGCTGAACACAACATTCTATGAGACCAAAAAAGAGAGAGGCAGGAAAACAAAACCCACAATGATTGGACGGCGCCGAATCGGAGCATATCTCGAGTCCATCGGAGAGGGAAACGCAGACGGTCTGCGAAAAAGCCGACGGGGAGAGATAAGCTTCCAATACGAAACATGGAAAGATAACCCTTACACATGAACAAGCCTATGAAAACACTCTGCTCCGTCGTAGCCTGAAACAGCCATATCTCACCCGCCGCAACAATTTGTGGATGTCCAGTGTATGCCAACACGCTTAGCAACAACACAATTGCAAAGATCGTGCAAAAATGGTGGATAAGCAACGGCCATCGCATGGAGGGGCGATATGTGAGCTCGAAGATGTATAAACCCGATATCAGGAGTGTACCCGCTTTGAGCATGTTCACATTGTCGAATGTGAACTTGCTCGCGAGGATTGGGGAGGCGACGAGTTGGAGGATAAGAACGGCAAAAGTGACGAATGTGTCGAGGACGTAGGTCACAGAATTTCGCTTGTTCTCAAACGACATTTCCTCATATTGTACAGAGAACCGGCTCAGTACGAACTCGGTGAATTTGGCCATCATATACAAGACGAGCGTATAAAGAACTGTGGGAACAGGGTACTACGAGAGAACATCAGCGATAGATTCGAACATCGCGGAATGGGCTTACGAAGGCGACAGTAGTCATTGTGATTGCTTGGGTCTGGACTTTGACCAGTTGCTGGACGTCGTTTTCCGATATACCTTTCATATCAGCAGCGTTGTAGCTGGAATTGTACGACAGTAGAGTTTGGTTGAAGGGAACAGTACTTGTGACCTCGAGATAATTACGATCTATACACATATCGCCTCCAGTTGGACCGATGTGAGGACAGTGAACGTCAGGCCGGAACTGCACTAGATCTAAAAAACATCGGACAAGTCACTACGGTAAGCCCCTGCAAAGTGGAAGGAGCCAAAACAAACATACTTTTGTGGATGTACCGACACCAGCCAGTGTTCATTCCTCCTTGCCATGATTCGCCGAAAGGTAACGCTTCCATGAACGTCAAGCAAGCATCCTGAGAATCATATTGCTGAAATTCGCCAGTGCAATATAGATTCGAGACCGCACAAACATCGGCGGCAGTCTTCAGTTGAATCAGTTCAGTGACGTTCGTCGATGTACTGTTCAATTCCTCCGCGATTTGAGGCGCCAAGTACGGGGCGGTGTAGGCCATAAGTTCATCTATTCGACGAAGAATAGCATCGTACGAGACAACCTTCATGCTATCATCGTCAAAGGCCATGAACATGTCAATCTGGAGAGGGATGCTCAGGTTGACTGTGGGGAAGGCCATGTCGCTAATATAGCTGACCGCGACAACTGGGGGCTCGACGACGGCAGATTGGATCGTCATACCAGAAGGAATTCCAATCAGCTGCGTTGTAGTATCCAACAGTGTATCTTGGTAGAAAAGACCGAAGAGGAATTCAGCGTTGAGCTCCTGACCAACAAATGTCGTGATAGCATCGATGCGACCAACTACGTCTGAAGAGAGGGGGGAGGGAGTCGACCCGTTAAAAACCCCTGCTGGGTTAGAAAATCTACGGGAAAAAAGATTAGTCAAGGTATATTTGGAAATGACAGAATACATACGCAGCCCCAAAGACATCGAGAGCCTCAAGGTATTCGTAAGGCTGTCTGTACCCTGAGCTTGAGCGGACTAGAAGAAGTACTAGAGCGAGCACAGGTCCTTTGGAGAACATTTCGAGGGCACAGCATATCCGTGAACTCGAAGGCCCTTTATAGATATGTTAAGGAGGAGAACCTGAACCTCACAATCTAGGGACACATCACGACTTGATGGCGCGATCAGAAACTAGCATTCGGACGAATAGGATCAAGCAATGGTACCACTCACCGATGGAACAAAGGTTCTGCCTGGTACTGCCTCCAGCTGCTTCCTCAATTTTTTTTTCGTTGGACCTCTCTTTTGCCGTATCATACGATGTGAAAACGATGGTGACACTCAGAGCGTCTCGTAAAAGCAGGCCTTGCATTCGCGTTGTTCATTTGTGTCTATCATGAAAGAGCTCGAGTGGATATAAGCGACGCTTAATGAGTGGTAGCAATTCGGAGCATGAATTTCCGGTTTTGTGGCAGCTCCAGCCTCTAGAGTTTGCAGTGTTCCTAATCCTGTCGCGAGCGGCCTCATGCTGGAGATTAAAGCGTGGACTACTTAGACAGCAGTAATTCGTATAACTTTGAGGAAGAATTAGGGAAGAACTTCAAGCTTAATCGCCTCGTTAATCATTGAACCATCATGAAGGGTGTCAATGTTAACACGTGATGCGATTTTCCCGACGGATCCGACGCCTCACTGCTGTTAAATCCGATAAAACTGTTTTGACTTTTGGAGATCTTCCACACAGAATCCTATCAGACCCGAACCTGGTGACAGGTATTTGCAGCTAAATAGGCTCAAACTTTTCATATCCACTGCTGTGGATGGAACTTTGCTTGGGTCAGGCAGGATTCATCATCTTCTCATCACCTTGCTCGCTAGGTCCTTTGCCACCCTGTCTTTACCAAGTGCCCGTGCATTTTTTTCACATGTTAGGCACTTGAATCTCACTCTAACTCAGACATGCTGTCATTGTCAATAACAAACACCTTGCTCTTCCCCTGCTTCCCTTGTTTCCCCTTCTCTACACTTCCACTAGCTGGCTTCCTGGCACCCTTGGCAGTGTTTTCCAGGGAGGATGAAAACTTCTTTGGAGCACCTTGTCATGAAGTCTCATGATGCACCCTTTGATGCGCCATCAGCGGTGTGTTCCCATCAATCTCTTTGCACATGTTTATTGTACTTTATCACACGATCATCCCACTAGTTCCATTTGTTTCCAATATGCTTCCATACAACTCATCCTTATTCATCGATTAGTTCATTATGATTCATTATTAACTCATTATTACTTGTATATATTGATTCCTCACTCTTGTTCTATATCACATTGTTATTTACAATTGCTTACTCATTAGACAAGAGTAGTATATAAAGGACAGTAGACAGATCCTAGTTCCCCATCTTGACCTCTTGGTCATTGGGCAACTAGGCAAGTACTTGTATCCTTTTAGATACTACCTATCTAACTTGGTCATTGGGCAACTAGATTCCCTTTTGATTGCTGGTGTGATTGGCCTCTGACACTATCCCACTGTTGTTTGAGATCACTATTCCTTTCATCTGTGCTTGTGCTTGCTTCTGTGCCTCTTCGTTGTGCTTCTGTCACTCCTTGATATACTCGGACTCCTGCCTCCCACCTCGTCTCGACACACCTCTGCCATTTGCTGCGTCTACAGTGGCTAAGGCCTGCCCTTTCCTTGGGTGGCATTTCAAGGGCTTGGGCCTCTTTTTTCAAACAGGTGGGGGGACTTTCTTCCCCATCTTGATTCTCCTTATCACTGCCATCATAGCTTTGATGAGCCTCTGTAGATTTGTGCTTCTGGTGTTGGCCACCAGTATCACTGCAATGTTGCCTTAGCTTGGGATTGAGTTGAACACAGAGGTGAGTGTGGTACTCCTGGGCACCCAGGCAGATCCAGTGGGTAGTCCCATTAATCCAGGCATTTTGTAAGGTCCTGATACTCCCGGTGGAGAGCTTCTGGGGATAGATTCAATCTACATTTGTGAGTTAATGAGGGAATCAGCAGTGAATAGGGGGCTGATGGGTGCACTACACAACATGTCAGACAATTCCCACCTTGTCAAGGAAAACAAATTGTTTTTCAAATCAGGAAATATGGCAGGGCTACCCAAAGTTGCTGCATCCTTTATGAGGGGAGATCCATCACCCATAGTCCCTCAACCAAGGAGTTGGCAAGCCACAGAACAGATCTCCTTTGATAAGTGTACCCCAGTGGAAGCTCCAGGAAGAAATCCCCACAGTACCTACTGTCAAGACCATGCCTCAGTGCCTTGCAATGGTGCTTGGTACTCCAAAATACACTGTTTATTGTAATCTCCTCTTATTGATCTTTCTAGCTACACATTCCCTTTTTACCTAGTCTCTCCTTATTGTCTTATTCCTTACCCTGAAGGCACTATATGTACAGCCCCTAGAAGCTAGTCTGGCGCTCCACCCCGATGCACCAATTAAGTGGGTATAAATATTCCTGTACTGTACTGTAGTTCCTCAGTTTAATTATCAACTTAGATTGACTTAGATCCCCATTGATCACTCACTCTGTCTTATTCTTTACCCTGACGGTACTAAGCATACAGCTTCCACTAGTTAGTCTAGCGCTTTGCCCCAATCCACCAATTAGTTAGTATAAATACTCCTGTACTGTACTTTAGTTCCTCAGTTCAATTATCAACTTAGATCCCTATTGATCACTCACTCTGTCTTCTGAAGTCTTTAGGCTTATACCTTGAGGACCTTAGAACTTATAAGTTCTTTGGTTTGCTCCTCATCATTGGCTTCACCACTGAGCTCGGCCTGGTTGCTACTCGTACCTCCACCTCTGACCCTACTCTCCGGGGACCAGCAGTGTAATGGCGGTGTTGTTGATAACTTCATTACTGTCCCACTCTAGCTTCTGCACTCTGGTACTGAATGGCCCTTGGCATGGCTTTACAGTATACATGATCTTAACAGTATCTTAAAAACTGGTAAACAACATAGCAGCAGGGGGACATGATTTATCTGGATTCCAAGTTGAAACCTGAGCATCCCAGTAAGTAGTCAATAAAAACTTTGACTTGATCTGGGTTGCCAGTATCCAGTCTATCAATTGAAGGTGCATCTTTCAACCACAAAAACCCATGAACATGACTGCTCCCTCACTCATATTGCCACCACCAATCTTTTACTTTGAACTTCTTCGAAAAGTATTCAAAATATATATTCCACCGCTTTTGAAAGTAGCACACAGCAATTGCAGGATTTACATTCAGATCCTTCGAACATACGAAATGAATTTGTGCCATTAGTTTGGTTTGCTCATTACTCCAGTAGGGTCTAGAACCTGGCAACTTGCTAGAATTTTCTACGCTCACCCACTATGCATTACACTGGAGCCGCAGGCCTTACAGACATTTTGAGGTAAGCTTAAAACTCGTTCATGAAGGCACTATAGTAGACTTCTACTAGCCGGAATCGCACCGTTCCGTGCCACGTGTCACTTGTTTTTAGCGAGGTTTCGCCTATACACTGCTCACTAGAGCTCTTCAAGCCTCTCTCTTAACATCTGTATTATCCCATTCAACTATGCAGCTTTCATGATAAATTTCCGAATAATAAGCGGGCTCCGGTGACGGGAAGACCTGTGGGAAGCTCATGTGTTCAGTAACTTTATATCAACTGGATTTCGACCTTTGTTTCTTCAAAGATGACCCTCCTCACTCCCGGAATCCTATACATCACTCGGGCATTAGCATTTCCTAGTTTCTTCGCCGTTGGCGTCGTAGCTGTACGACGCTTCCTCGAGACACATGCTAGTCTCGTTCTCCCAACCTGGATCTTTGTGATAATCTCTATACTCAGCTTGCCTACTTTAATCACATGCAGAATTCTCCTGAGAGATTGGAGACAGAGGCGCGACGCTGCTGCAATCGGGGCTCGAATTGCACCGAGGGTGAAAGGGAAATGGTTTGCAAATCTTGATTTGCTCAAGATGATGATGAACAATTACTACAAAGGCTACCCTGGTACATTTTTTGTCGTGTCGAGCTCGTGAAATTCATAACATTGCTTAGCGGATGGACTCATCGACATCCTGAAAGACGAGGGACCTGTGTTCAACATGAATATTTTGTGGGAAAACATGGTGTTCACCTGTCAGCCAGAACATATCCAGTTGATTCTTGCGACGGATTTCAACAACTATACGAAAGGTAAGGTTTATCCGTTCCTCATCCCTCTCGTAAACCGACCGTACGTCCTCCCACAGGCGGAAGATTCCAACGAAACATGTCTCCAGTGCTAGGGGCGGGTGTCTTCAATTCAGACGGTGATATGTGGAAGTACGTTCGAAGCTATACCGCAGAATTTAATACTCAAGAGAAAGCCTCTAGATTCCATCGCTCCATGACTCGACCTTTCTTTAGCCGTGACAAAATTACCCACTTTGACATATTTGATCGCCATGCTGATTCTGCTATCTCACTCATGAAAACCCGCTTTCATGCAGGGTATGCGGTGGACTTTCAAGTGTGTTTTTCCGTCGTTCCCCTTCTTGTGCTGAGTTCTTAACCGTTCTTGTATCAGGACTTGATTGGCCGGTTCACACTCGATTCAGCCACAGAATTCTTATTCGGTTCATGTGTCAATAGCCTTGCAGCAGGTCTCCCATATCCTCACAATGTTGCCCCTACCGTCGTGTCTGGTTCTGCCACGCCCAATTCCATTTCATTGGGTACTTTACTTTCACCGAATGCTTCAGCGTTTTCCTTGGCTCGGGACTTCAGTAAGGCATTCCTAGAAGCTCAGGAAGCTGTCGGTTCCCGAGAACGATTCAGTATGATTTGGCCCTTACTGGAGATTCACAAAGACAGGACAAAAGAGCCGATGAAAGTGATAAATGCGTTCATCCAACCTATAGTGGATGAAGCGGTAACCAAGATGAAAAGCCAAAAAGAACTTAGACAGATGTCGGGCTTGGCTGTGGACAATGATGAGAATGAGACGTTATTAGATCATCTGGTCAAGCAAACGGACGGTATGCTGAAAGTACCTTGGTCAGAACTGAGATTCTCACTACGAATTCTAAAGACCCCGTTGTTCTTAAGGATGAAACGTTCGTCGAAATTTCTTTTCCATCAGCAGGGACTTAGTTTTACTTATCCAGGCTCAACATTTTGATCGCGGGAAGGGATACAACAGCGGCAACCCTCACGTTCGTGATCTATTTCCTCTCAATGTATCCAGAGACCATGGATCGTTTGAGGAAAGAGATCCTAGAGAAGGTTGGACCGTCACAGAGGCCTACATACGATGATATACGTGACATGAAGTTCCTGAGAGCAGTGATAAATGGTGTGTACCAAGACTTGATTAATGACGGACCAGCTACTCAATAGTTTTCCCAGAAACCTTGAGATTGTACCCTGTCGTGTGAGTGTAGTACCTGACTTCTCTTCGATCGCTCATTCCATTTTTTGAACTAGCCCCTTCAACGTCCGAGAATGTACCCATGCTACGACGTGGCCGTCGCCTGATCCCACGCAACCGCCTATCTACATCCCTGCAGGCGCAATGTAAGTCGAATAAAGCCATTTCATTTTCCATTAGTAACTTGAATCGTAGAGTCCCTTGGTCCGTTTTCATGATGCACCGCCGGAAGGACCTTTGGGGACCGGACGGTACGTAAGTTCATGGAGGTCACAGGCATTTAACTTATGACACTGCCGTCGTTGAACGTAGCCGAAGTCTTCGATCCCGACCGCTTCCTCGACGAACGACTCAAGAAGTATCTGACTCCAAGACCTTTTATTTTTCTTGCGTTCAATGCAGGTCCACGTATTTGCTTAGGGCAACAGGTGCAAATATTCCCAACTAATGGTTCCTTCTTGACTTGTATCATTGAATCTACCTCCAATGCAGTTCGCCTATAACGAGATGTCCTTCTTCCTCGTTCGTCTCATCCAGAACTTCACATCCTTCACCCATTTTCCGGAATTGTGTCCCCCAGAATTTCAAGTACCGTCTGAGTGGAAATCGTTCTCGGGCAGGAAAGGAATTGACAAGTTTTTCCCGAAAATGACTCTAACGATGTATTCTGGTGTATGTTTATTCTGTCCTCTTTTTGAATGCGGAGCCCAGAGCTTATATGTTGGTGTTTTTTAGGGAGGGCTATGGATAAAAGCTCAGGAGGCTGAGTGAAGATAAGAAGTAATACAAGCCATGCAACTGTACGGATACTTGTCAATTTGATAAATACATAGTATGGGAACTTGTTCAATATATGCTGTTCGATTTCCGCAGATCCTCCTTCCTGCAAGCGACTACGTGACTCTACCACCAGAACCTCGATCGCTTAGTTGTCTTCTTCGTCTTGCCGGACCACGGCCATTCTGTTAATTACGACAAGCCAAAAAAAACACACAACACCAAGTCAGAACATCGAATTTTAACGAGTCGACATGGACGTGCGAAAGTTGCTGTTTCCATAATGACTCGCTCTCGGATCCCAACGACCATGCAGAGGTTCCCTGAATCCTCCATTCGCAACGACGAAAGCAATGTCGATGAAGAGGATGAACGTCATTATGATGAAATTGATCCATGCAAAGGCAACGAGAGCGGTGAGCACGCGGCATGGTAGGAACATCTGACACCAGCCTAGCTCTCCCCAAAATGTCTTCATAAAGGGATGGAGAGTGTTAAAAATATATGAAACGGAAGTAAGGTGGGTCAAGACGTCACTTACGGTAGCAATCGCTGCGCCGACCAGATACATCACCCAGAGGATGAAGAGGCCGATGAGCTCTCCCCGGAACGTGCTGATGAAACGATTCTCATATCGTCTGTGGATACAGTGGATACTAGAAATGAGGATCATCAGCGGGGTCTATTCAGATGATACTTAGGGATTGGAAAAAACTCACATGAACCATGACCACAAGATTGCGAGTATGGACGTTGCTAGGAGTTCCGCAACGATAGGATCTGCAATGAAAAATCAGGGCATGAGAGCCGCTCAAGGGGGAGCATGTTCTCTGGACATTGTACTCACCGAAGAAGTCCTTTCCGCTGTTCAACGGATCACCAAGAGGTATGTGCGTAGTGTAGTGGATCCTCGCCGCCGTAAGCCCAAGTAAAACGACGGAGAAAAGTGCCTATATGGGTTAGGGATGATAGTAAGCAATGTTTTCTCCGGAAAAGCGAGAAGGTAAGTCCTCACCGAAGCGAAATAAAAGGAGATTCGGAGAGCGGGGAAGTCAGTCATGCCAAGGGTTTGGTTATTGATTGCAGAGGGCACTTTCAGAATTAAAGGTCGATGGAAGAAGACAAAACAGATAGATTTAACGACCTTCCAGTAGAACGCTGGGTTATAAGGAAGAAGAGGGTGTACACGAGGACACCATGTTGTTGGATTACGACACTGCATCCCTAGGCCGATTGTCAGTGCAATTTTGGTATGCCTGACGTCTTGTGTTTCGATGGAGGTCTAGGGCAATGAATATGGATACTGCCCGCAAGGAAGTCAGTGTTATTATTGTTTCTGTTGTTGAAATCCAACACCGTAAAACTCATGTTTTGATGTATGAATCTAATCGGACTCTGTATCAGCAGGATGAGATTGTGTTCTTTATGCGTCTCACTATATACTGATGCATTGCCTCGAAATGATAAACAACAACTACTAAATGACCGACGATTAATTAGAACACGTTCAGAATGAGTATGCTGGCCATGCGACTAAGACTCACTAAGTAATCAATATCCTCAGTGACAATGCGACACGTTGAATGCGCACCGCGTGCACTCCTCTCAAGGGCATAGTAGCAATAACGTATACAGGCGTCCATGAAAAAGAAAATAGTAGAAGCGAGATATTGAAGTTTCGAGCGCTGGTTGAGAGCCGGACCGCGGTCGGACCGGAGATCCTTCCCTCTGTTTCTGTTTGGGTTCCGAATTCTCAAATCATCTATCAGAACATCTATTAGCTACAGGGAAACAATCTCCAATGTGACTCGAACTCCACACTATTATCTACCTCAAGCCCCACCAGGACTCGTCCGAATGGAAGCAGGATAAAGGATCTAGGCCCTCATTCTCTAGAGCACCATCATCTTTCCTATCATCTTCTATTGTACCGCCAGACGGGCCACTAGCATTTGCAGTACCACCTGCAGTGATAGTCACTGCATGGTATCTGCATTCCACTGCAGTGTACCTGCATGCACCTGCATCACACTTATGGCATATAAATGCCGGCATTTATATATATTTCGTCTAATTATGTTATGCTATTTTGGATATGCTTGTGCACATTGAGGTTGATATATTGCTTGGTTTACAGATGTATGTAAATCCTCTATGCTTAGTTATGTATGTCACATGCACTTGAGGTTTAAAAATGCATATAAGAACCAGCAGTCACAGCTAATATTTACTTGTGTCTATCATTGTACTCAGCCATTCATATTATCTGCAAAACCTGTGTGATCATGACAGCAAGGGTACTAGCTGGACAGCACTGTCCAGCCAAAAGCACTGAAAGCAATTTCCAGAAACCACTTCAGTGCTGGTCAGTCTCCTAAACAAAAATCTAGGATGTCCAGATGCATCTGCATGCTCTTACCTTTTGAATGCATTCACCTGGACTGTGACTACATGCCGTACACTGTAACTGCACATACCTGGATTGTGACTGCATGCAACTGTACTGTGACTGCACACAGCTGCACCTCACCTGCACTGTAACTGCATATATCTGCACCTTACCTGCACTGTGACTGCATTCACCTGCATTGTTCCTGCACTCACTTGCAGTCTCACTGTGGGCAAAAGCTCTGTACCTTTGCATCAAAATCATTGGGGACTGAATCCTGCATTCAATCACAAGGCTCTAATTGTTTCTATACACTACCAGTATTTTGAATACATCTTTCGGGAAATCATTGAGCCACCAATATTGTGAAGCTACCATTCCTCCTATAATTCTCACAAATTCAGCACTATTGGCATTGAAATGTGGAGTTTATTCTGGGTCATTTGTGGATAGTTAAGATCATGAAGGGGAGGAAGTTTCCTTGCCGATTTTGGCCAATAGTTCTGGAACATCATATGAAATTCATGATGGAAATATTCATTCAATCTCATGGTATTGCCAGGTATAGGTTAAAGAACCTAACCAAGAGACACAGAGCCATGTATAAACACTGGTCAAGGACTTACAAAAACAACTTAAACTGTAGGAGATACTTGATATAAGAAATAGTTTCATTGGAAAATTCTAGAGGACAGTATGTGGTATTGTTATACATTTTTTTACTTTTTGGAGTTCTCCTTGGCCAAATTCTCATCATTTATCCACTGCTTTTGAAATATCCACCAAAATTATTGATGGTGGTATTCAAAATTGATTATTATACCAGCTTTACTTTGTGAACACCAGCTGGTATCATATTGTAGTATAAGAGGATATTACTTACAAGGCTGAAATTCTAATGATACAAGATACAGAAAGCCTGCATTGAGAATTAATGCCAAGGAGCCTGGCAGTGGACTTGACAGAATAATGTGATCACTATCCAATTTCAATCAAATATCCATTCAGCCCCTATGGGCCATTATACTGCCTGTTATTGTCATACAAAGTATTTATAGAATGGGATATATTTTGTACAGTGGAGGATCATCTATTTACATATATATTTGAGTAACTGCAGGGCTACTGTGTGCTACTGCATGTCACTGCAGGACTACTGCACATGTCACTGCATATGGTACTGCAAATGTTCTGTGCCCCCGCCAGACATAGTACAAAAAAATCAAGAAGAAATACAATATGGTCCCAAATTGAATGTCGGCTATCCAAGGCATATATTCAGATGCTGCACATACATCATTGGCCTCGGAAGGACAGAAGTGTAAAAGCTTCAGCCCCACACTCCTCATATGAGTGAAATGTAAACGTACGGTTTACTAATACGCATATAGTCACATGTGACATCCCAGTATTTATAGTGACCTCTCCTTAGAGACATACCTTACCGCCTTACCTCCATCTACTCATATCGAGTATCTTCCTGTATCCTAGATTATCTTTATCTCTCTCGTCTCTCAATCATAGTCGATTCCTATTATCTCGGCCCTTTTGTGAGTACGTTCAGTGTTACCGGCGAGTATCGCTGGTTTCCACTTTTTTTTAAATACAAATCAAACTGGGTTGAGTTGGGCGGATTCTCGCCTAACACAAATCAAATTAATCAACCATTGTGTAATCTCGTATTACAACCTTGGTTTAGAATCTCTCGCTCTTTGTTTTTCATCCTACGCTAGTGTGTTGACTCTTGTCACGCGCTCTTCGCATTTTGCATCTTGTACCACGTATTTTCGCACTTCGTACCATGCATATCGTCACTGTTCTCTTCTTCTTGCGCTTTGCACATAGTGCCCTCGCCCTTTCAAATCAACCCTTTGTATCTTTATACATTTCGTTCATTGGCTGATATCCTTCTAAAGGGTCTTCTTCTTTGGCAACACTGGCTGAAAGAAAAACCCATAAAGGTTTGCGCAGTGTGACGAACACTGATACTTCGAAGTCAGATATACCTTCGACACCCAATTCCCCAAATCGTGATCTGGCTAATACTCCAGTGACCTCCGTCTCCACTTCCTCTGAAATCTTGCCTTTGCCTACAAATCCTCGCACCAATTCACCAACTTCATCCGACGAGGACGCTATGACTACTCGACTAAATGAATCTGGAAACATTGAGCTTAGCTCCGGAAAGTATGTGTAAGACCTGGGTCAAAATAGGTCTTAGGGTAGGTTTTGGTATGTGGAGGTTTATGTTGTAGCGTGCTAAGAGCAGGCTGGAGCTCGAAGGGAGCTACAAGAGCCGTGACCGAGGACGGGAATGACCTAGTAGTGGCTAGAACGATGAGATGGTGACCCTTGAAGGGGTTCCTAAGGGGTCCAGGGAGGTCCCTAAGGCGTA
>MU795490.1:0-20357 GCA_027886305.1 Lentinula aff. lateritia | reverse complement strand
ATATACTAATTGTACTCACTACAGTGATAACTAGGAGTGAGGAGACGTAGTGGATGTATGTAAGAGTGGGCTATCACTACAGTATGCTCAACATGATGACCCCAACCCAGCCACAGAACTTTCCTTAAACAACAATGCTCAGGGATCCCTTCCCCTCTGGGCATATCTGAAACACGAGGACATTGGATCCTGAGACTGAATGCAAAAATATACAGCATCAGTTCCAGCAGATTCTGATCCATGAGCTTTTCTTGGATGAAACATCAGAAGAAGATGGCAGTGAAACAAATATTATTGAAGCCCTCAGCAATTTTGGCTGTATGTTGCAATTATAATGTTTTTGTTTATGTGCTTGAATTATTTTCACAGTGAATGAGGAGGCAAACGAGGACTCAGATCAGTTTACCATGTCAAATCAAGACTCTGATTACTTTCCATATCCAAATAAACTGGTATATTCCTTGTTCTGGTTTTTACATTGCTTATATTTATTTTTGACAAGATGATGTTGCTTGATCTCATATCTAATCTTCCACATCTGCAATTATCTTCAGCACACTTCAAGCTCATTCTTTGGTTAATGTGGGATTCTGGAGTACCAAATGTACCATCATATTATGCATTCCAACAAATGAAGGCCAAACTTCAAAAAACATGTGGTAGTGAACCTCAGCCTTTCAGATCTGTTGTGGGGAATTACTTCTACGTGAATGATCCACAAGATGCAGTGAAGAAAGTAAGAAACAATTTTGTTTCATGTATACTCCAACTCAGTTTTGCAGAATTTTGCAAATCCTCAAATTGCAAAGTATATGAATTACTATCCAGATGAAGTAGAAGGGCCAATATCTGAGGTTTGGCAGGCTGAATGCCACAAGGAGTATCATCCTTCTAAGCATACACCAATGCTATCTTTGGCTGGAAAGCAATTCTATATTGAAGAAGTTGCAAAATTAAACAACAATCATCTTGTGATTCCAAAATGCTGGATCAAACAAAATGGGGTTGTTTATGTAAATGCACATCAGGTTATAATCAATTAAGTATTTATTTACTATTCTGAGTATCATTCTGAATGCTAACTAGTATATGACTTAGGATGGGAAATGGGAAGTACAGCTTCATCTCATCAGAATACCATCAGAAATGTTTGAGTTTACATACCTGGATATTGAGGCATTTATGCCAGGTTCCATTGTTCCCTGGAAAGGTGATTATTATAAACCATAGTTCTGTTCATGCTTTCATGCTGTATAGATCCTTCATCAATCTCAAAAATGCCTAATCCTGACCGCAAACTTGTGCCCATTGGATATGATCTTTATGATGTATTCATTCCTTTATGGGCAGATGATGTCTCTGGAAATAAATCAAAGCAGTACAACAAACACATCAACATGTATAGTGTTAACTCTAATCTTCCTGGCCGTTTACTTCATCAAGAATATTTTGTCCAATTTGTCTCCACTTCACCTAATGCAACATCACCTGAACAATTTTCAGCACTGAAGGATATGATTAAGTATGTTTCTTAATTGGTTGTTGAAAATAACTCAGTTTTCCTGCAGTGACACACATAAACATCCTGTTATATGTTATAATGCTGAGACTAAATGGATGTGTGGAGTACGCTTACGTGTACCCAGTTTACCAACTGATAATCCCCTAGGTTGGTATTGCACGGTCTGCAACACAGACTCGTGAACAGCTTGCATTGCAGCTTAAGGCAGCAACACTTGGTGTCAAATCAGAGATTACAGAAATGCAACGGGCCACTGGAACCAAGTGTTGGGATCAATCCTGACACCCTGATGAGGTGTAAATGGTGTTATGCATTATAAATCCATCAACTAGGCAGAAGATAGTGTAAGACCTAAGAGTGTTGTTTGGATGGCCTATGTCACCATATGTAAAGTCCTCATTAGTTGAACCAAGGCTGGATAGCTCAGTTGGTTAGAGCATCTGGGATATAACCAGAAGGCCCTGGGTTCAATCCCCAGTCTGGTCACTTTGTTTTCAGTCATGACTTTAACAACTGCAACCCTTGAGGCATGGCTGGATAATTAACCTGGTGACAAAGTCAATTCATTGTTGGATATTGCAGTGCTTTTGGTTTTAAGAATGTGCTGGTTGTTGAACTGAATCATTTCACAAGATCTTGACCCAACACAGGATACCCCAGTTGAAATACTCCACACAATTCTGCTTGGAGTAGTGAAATATGTCTGGCACATGTTTCATACATCTCTCAGCCCTGAGCAAAAGAATTTGTTTGTGGTACGTTTGCAGTCAACAGATCTGGATGGCCTCACTGTCCCCCCACTCCGAGCTGCATATATGATGCAATACAACAACAATCTTATTGGGAAGCACTTCAAGACTCTGATGCAAACTATGTCATTCCATGTTCATGATATGGTATCACCTGCTCAGTTTCAGCTCATTCAATCTGTTGGTGAACTAGGTGCTATGCTCTGGATCCATGAAATCAACAACATGGAATCATATCTTGTGAGGGCACATTGTGAATTGCAACAATTGCACTGATTTATCAAAAATAGAAGGACCTTGAAATTGTTATTGGGAATACATTGGATGCATTTGCTGCTGTAGATCCTGCAAAGATCATCAATAAAGTAAAAATCCACCTACTCAATCATGTTATCCCAGATGTCAGACAATTTGGCCCAATTATTTGAAGCTCAACCGAAGTATTTGAATGCTTCAATGCTATTTTTCGGATGTGTTCTGTTTTCAGCAATGGACAAGCACCAAGCCGTGATATTGCTTGTCAGTTTGCAGGAATGGATCATATCAAACATATACTTAGTGGTGGGTACTGGCTATCTAGCTCTGGGGAGTGGGTACAAGCTGGACCCAGGGTGCGGGAGGTTCTGACCACTCATCCAATCATCCAACGTCACTTGGGATGGATTCCCAAAGAAGCAATCAAAATTGGTATATTATTCAATGGCTTTCAAAAATGTACTCAAATTTCTGTGTTAGGTTATATGAAACCACTTGCCCGGAAAAAAACTCAGACTGTTCTCTGGTCAACAACAAAGGCTGCTTTGGTATTAGAGCAAGAGTGGAGATCCTGGCATAATAACACCTCTGTAATTGCAAAATCAGGAGACTGCTGCAAAATTGGATCATGGGTTGCTGTTCAGAAAACTTCAAGTGCAGTAAGTAAGCAGTATTTTGTTGAGTTTTGTGAGACCTCATTCCAAGTTCAGGATTTTCATATAGGTCGTATTGCAGAGTTACTTTCACCATTTTCCCCAACCACAAACTCTGCATCTGAGAGACCTGAGAATGTTATCACAATTGAAGACTTTATACTTGGGCCAGTCCAACATCCACAATTCAACATGCCAGTGCTTCATCAACAGGAACTGGGTGTGAAATACTTTACAGTAAAGGCATCTGTAAGTTATTAGTAATATACTGTCAAATTTCCTAATAGTGAAGTATAGGAGATCTTGTTCCGGCTCTCAGTTCAACATGACTGACGATCCATGCATTGCTCTGCAACTGGTACTCAAGCTGTTATCCAAGAATGGGAGTTTACAGAGCGCACCACAAATTACATTCAACATGTTGATGACAAGCGATTTGTGATCAACATGCATGCACTGCATAATGCCAATCTAATCCGTGCACTACTCCCTCGCAACCTCACTGAGCCCAAACCACTACATAGTGATCGAGAGAAGTGGCACCACAGCATTGCTGCTGGCTTATGGATAACACAGAGGGAAAAGCGGGAAAGAACTCAAGAGAAGCGAAAAAATACAACCGAGGAAAATCAAAGGTGGAAGGAAGCACAGCAGGCACAGATAAAAGCCATGAATCAGGGTGGAGGCAGTAATAATGAAGAAGAAATTATCACTTTGCAGCCAGCAAATAAGCGAAAACGGTGATTACATTATATCTGTACAAGAATTGTAAATCAGTATGTCCATGACTATTAGTAAACAGATCCTCTAAACATAAGTTGACCAGGTTGAGGGTCAGTTGTAAGTTTGATGATTGCACAAAGCTGCGAGAAAACTTGATTGTGTTGCTATAAGTCATTTCGGAAGGCACTGGAACAAAGAGATATCAGTTTGATGTCAATTTGGACATTGGACAAGTATTGTATACAATTCATGACCGTGATGGTCAAGGTATGTAGTCAGTGAATTGAAAACTGCCTATAATCAAACACAAATCAGAGGTCAATAAGAAATGGACCACGAAGATTACATGGTGGTCCAAAAACAGGACAAAATGATATCAAAATGATTACAAAAATGGCCACTCTGGCCAAATATTTCAGCCATACTTGTAAGCCATGTCTCATCATGCTTTTTTCCATTTGATATTTTATTGGGCTTGAATCAAACCAGAAATTACCATCTACGTGAGACACTCATTTGTCAACAGAGACCTAATATCTGGAAGACATTTCTTTCGTTTTGCGGTGTATATATCGAAACATCACGTAGCATAGCCACCATCTCGTTTGTCTTCTTCAACTTAAGTCCTCGTTGCTGTCTGGATTCTCGAATGCTCCATGACGGAGAACATCTACAGCAAAGGCACCAGGGTCTGGTTTGAAGACAAGGACCAGGCCTGGATATCTGGCGAGGTGATTTCAGTTACCAAGAACGCCGACGACACCATCAAGCTTGTTTTCGTTGACGAACGCGGAAAGGTATACTACTTTTTCTTACATCTATCTGTCATTGTTTCCTCATTCATCACTCAGGAAACTACCATTGACACCTCAGTACAAGAGATCAAAGATGGAAGTGAAAATCTGCCACCACTGCGGAATCCACCTTTGCTTGAAACCGCGGATGATTTAGCTACCCTTTCTCATCTGAACGAGCCCTCTGGTGCGTAACGACCTTTTCAAGAAATACTCATGTGCTCCTTTGAACTACTTTCACAGTACTTCACACCATTCGAAATCGTTACGCACAACACAGTATCTACACTTACAGCGGTATTGTGCTCATTGCTGTCAATCCTTTCCAACGCGTCACCCTCTATGGCCCAGAAATTATTCAAGCTTATGCTGGTCGACGGCGAGGTGATCTGGAACCTCATCTCTTCGCCATTGCCGAAGACGCGTACACTGCCATGAGAAAGGAAGGCATGGGCCAGACTATCATTGTGTCAGGGGAGAGGTTCGTGCCCGATCTTTTCTTTTCGCTACCTGTTCTTCTAATCCTTGTTATAGTGGTGCAGGCAAAACCGAATCCGTAAGGCTGCTCTCCACCGACCTTGTCCGCTTTTTCTCATAAACTTCACAGGCGAAATTCATCATGCGGTATCTCGCTTCTGTAAACCCTCCCGACGCGAATTCGAAAGCCAAGCTTAAATTGTCAATCGATGATTCTAGTGAAATAGAAAAACAAATTCTTGCTACCAATCCCATCCTTGAATCCTTCGGTAATGCGAAGACTACCCGGAATGACAACTCTTCGCGATTCGGAAAGTACATTCAGGTCAGTGATTTGGACTTACGTGGAACTCAAAAAAACTTTGTTGCTCAGTTTTCAGCGTAGATCCTCTTTGATGGGAAGCAGGAGATAGTTGGGGCACGAATCCGGACATATCTACTCGAGCGTTCGAGAATTGTGTTTCAGCCTCTCACAGAAAGGAACTATCACATTTTCTATCAACTATGCGCTGGTGCGCCCCTCAAAGAACGCAAGGATCTTGGCCTGGACACAGACATCACCAAATTCCATTACCTCAAGCAAGGTGGTCCATCCTCGACACCAATTGCTGGCGTAGACGATGCTGAGGAATTCAGAGCCACTCAACAGGCTCTGTCGGTCGTCGGTATCAGTGTCGAAAAACAATGGGCCGTATTTCGATTGTTGGCCGCACTTCTTCACTTGGGAAACATCAAGATCACCCAGCTTCGGAATGACTCCTCCATCGACGATAACGATCCTGCCTTGCTCCTCTCGACAAGGTTCTTAGGTGTCAATGTCGCAGAATTTAAAAAGTGGACCGTCAAGAAACAGATCATCACCCGTTCAGAGAAGATCGTCACATCACTCAATGGAGCTCAAGCCACTGTAGTTCGAGACAGCGTTGCCAAGTTTGTCTATGCATGCATGTTCGAATGGCTGGTGGCCATAGTCAACGAGAGTCTGGCCGGTGAAAACGGAGATGCGGCGGAACGAGCTGAGATGTTTATCGGAGTATTGGATATCTATGGGTTCGAGCATTTCAAAAAGGTACCTCAATAGACGGACCTTCTTTTTCTACTGATTTCTGATTTCTTTCTGCATCTTAGAACTCTTTCGAACAATTCAGTATCAATTACGCGAACGAAAAACTTCAGCAAGAGGTTGGCTTCCTCAATTCTTGAACGCGTCTCGCTCAATTCCTTCTGTAGTTTAACTCTCATGTCTTCAAACTAGAACAAGAGGAGTACGTCAAGGAAGAAATCAACTGGACTTTCATCGACTTTTCCGACAACCAGCCTTGTATCGATGTTATTGAGGGAAAACTTGGTGTTCTTGCGCTTTTGGATGAAGAATCTCGTTTACCATCTGGGAGTGATCAGTCGTTCCTCCAAAAACTCAATAATCAGCTTCTGAAACCTCAGAACAAGGTATTTAAAAAGCCTAGGTTTGGAAATACCGCTTTCACCATTGCTCATTATGCACTGGATGTTACCTATGAAGTTGAAGGTTTTCTGGAGAAAAATAGGGATACCGTACCCGACGAACATATGACGCTATTGGCAACGACCAAGAATTCCTTTTTGAAGGAGGTCCTTGATGCCGCTCTCAATTCCACTAAAACTCCGGACAGCCCCAATCCTGGGTCTCCAGCCGGCTCAGATTCTGGTAGCGGTTCACGCCGTTCTTCCGTTATCCCTGATCCTGGAAGACAGTCCTGGGTGGCCCCATCGTCTGGTGCTACACCTTCTGCCAGCAGTGGGCCAAAGCGTCCTGGTGGTTTCGTGGCTAGAAAGCCTACACAAGGTTCCATTTTCAAAGCCTCGTTAATCACGCTCATGGAGACACTCAGCGTGACGAATGTTCACTACATTCGATGTATCAAGCCCAATGAAGCGAAAAGACCATGGGAGTTTCAGCCTCAGCAGGTTCTGAGTCAACTTCGAGCTTGTGGTGTTTTGGAGACCATTCGAATCAGTTGCGCTGGATACCCTACTCGATGGACCTACGAAGAATTCGCTGAACGGTATGATTAATCTCTCATTTCGACCTTTAGCCGCAGATGCTGACCAGTCTGATAGATACTACATGCTTGTAAACTCGAGCGTCTGGCAACCCATGATTCAGAGCCTGGATTTGAAAAAGCTTTGTTCAATCATTTTGGAGAATTCTCTCAATGATCCCGACAAATATCAGAATGGTTTAACCAAAATATTCTTCCGAGCTGGAATGCTTGCTGCGCTGGAGTCTTTACGGTCTAACAGACTCAACTACATGGTCACTGTCGTGCAGAAGAATATGCGCCGGCATATGGCTGTGAAGAAGTATCAGCGGTTGCGCGCATCCACTATCAAAATCCAGACTTGGTGGAGGGGCATTCTTGCTAAGCGTCTCGTTAAGCGTGTCCGTCGCCAAGGCGCTGCTCTACGCTTACAACGTGCCATTCGACAATATTTGCAAAGGCAGAAGTTCTTGAACATTCGACGTTCTGTTATTCTCATTCAATCCCGTAAGCTGATGTGGTCATATGCACCGTGATTGTTTGTTGACAAAGGTTCTTCAGGTATTCGTGGTCAGCAAACACGACTTTTGTTCAAGGAACAAAGAAGTACTTCAGCTGCTACCTTGCTACAAAGCTTACTACGTGGAACGTGAGTGCAGTTTCTCGAATTTCGCGAAACCATACTCTGAATATGAGTCTTATAGTCTGACACGTCGATCCTTCCGTTCTGATGTTAAGCATGTTGTTTATCTTCAGTCCTGTATTCGGCGTCGCCTTGCGCGGAAGCAGCTCAAAGTTCTCCGCCAAGAAGCTCGATCAGTATCCAAATTTAAGGAGATATCCTACAAGCTGGAAAACAAGGTTGTGGAGCTCACACAGACTCTCCAAACCCGTACGCAAGAGAGGAAGGATTTACAGGCACAGGTCACTGAACTCGAGCAGCGGATCCAACATTGGACTAACCGTCATGAAGAAGTAGACAACAGGGCACGGCAATATCAGGCATCTCTACAGGCTGCAGAAGCAGAAGTTGCTCGGCGGGACGAACTCTTGCTAGCAAAGGCAGATACGGAGAAGAGACTAGAGGAAGCTCTAGCGAAGGTTTTCGAGAAGGAGGAAACTATACAAAAATTGACCGACGACTTGCTTGCTAAGTCGACTCAACTCGAGCACCAACAACGCACAATCGATGCAAACCCTGTTCGCACCCAAGAAGATAGCTCAGTGATCATGACGCTCAAGAATGAAGTCAGCAACCTCAGGGAACAATTAAACAGATCGAATGCATTGAACGCCCTCACCAGAGGCTCTCGCGCTGATCCTCCATTATCTCCTACGTTTGCTCCTGCTCTTCGCGGCGCCGAAACAAACGGTGCTGTTCCGGCCGCAAACGGCCACGCCCCTCAAGGCCATCAGAGAAGACATAGTTCTGCTGGCGTCTATTCTCTCGCACCATTGGATAACCGTTCATCAACCGACGAGATCATGATAGATGTGAAGAGGTCACAAGCCATGAACCCTCGTGCGGTATCGGTCGTCTACAACGGTGAAGATAACTTTTTCAAATTCCACAAAAATGGCCTATCAGGCATCCGCGATGATGATCCTGCTGAAGAAAAAATTCGTCTCATGCAGGACGTCAAGCGTTTAGATGAGGATATCCTAGATGGACTGATTCGAGGGCTCAAGATTCCAGCGCCAAGTCTCACCAGCCCTTCTGCAGTGAAGGAAATTTTGTTCCCTGCGAATCTTATCAGTCTTGTAACCAACGAAATGTGGAAATACGGCCTGATTCCAGAGAGCGAGAGATTCCTTGCCAACGTTATGCAGACCATTCAGTCGCATGTTATGGTAAATCTGACAGACATTGTAAGAGAAGTAGCTGACAAAATCTATCTAGTCCTTCTCTGGAGAAGATGCCATCGTGCCAGGCATCTTTTGGCTATCGAACGTCCACGAAATGCTTTCTTTCATCTGTGTGGCAGAGAGCGACATGCTTCAGGGAATTGGTCCAGGCGAAGAAAACTTGGTTCGACCGTTTGATTGGAACGATTACGAACGACTTGTCTCGGTCGTGAAACATGATCTGGACAGTCTGGAGTATAACATTTACCACACGTGGATGCTGGAAACGAAGAAAAAACTTTCAAAAATGGTTATTCCTGCCCTTATTGAGAGTCAATCGCTCCCTGGCTTCACCACTAGTGACGGTGGCGGGCGTCTATTCAACCGTCTTCTTAACACTAACACCCAGCCGGCCTACAGTATGGATGACATCTTGAACTTGCTGAACAAGGTGTGGAAGAGCTTGAAGAGTTACTACATGGAAGAATCGGTAGTGCAGCAAGTCGTCACTGAGCTTCTGAAGCTCATTGGCGTCACGAGCTTCAATGACTTGCTCATGAGACGAAACTTTTCATCGTGGAAACGAGGTGTGTTTCTCGATGAATGGTTTACTTGTCTGTTCTAACCTTGCGTATCTTTGAGCTATGCAAATTCAGTATAATATCACCCGCATTGAAGAATGGTGTAAATCACACGATATGCCCGAAGGTACTCTTCAATTAGAACACCTAATGCAGGCTACCAAACTGCTACAACTGAAAAAAGTGCGTCGCGCGAGCGTGACGTAAAGGAAATCTGAAGCTAATTTCGTTTTGCCAGGCCACTGCTGCTGATATTGAGATTATTTACGATGTCTGCTGGATGTTGAGTCCCATGCAAATTCAACGAATGTGCACGAATTATTATGTCGCCGATTATGAGGTAGCTTCTTTGTTGTTCTCTGAGATAGATGACTTTTACTGAGTACTGCCCCTAGAACCCCATATCTCCCGAAATTCTGCGAGTAGTCGCGTCTCGAGTACAGGCTAATGACCGCAACGACCACCTCCTGCTCTCACCGGAAACAGAAGATGTCGGACCTTACGAACTCCCCCTTCCTCGAGATGTCTCGGGCTTAGAAACCTATGTCCCGGCCTATTTGAACGTTTCACACTTGAGGCGTCTTGCTGCGTTGGTGTCATAGAGTACCTATTACTTCTTTCCCCTGTTCATACCCTCATTTCTTTGTTTCTGGATTGCTCTGACACTTACAGTACTTATACCGTTCTTTTCCTGTATTGGAATTCAATCCTACCCTAAGTATTCAATCAATGTACCAAATTGCTCGGTCCCTTCGGGATGAGGGATTTAGATCGTTTATGATCTTATCTTATCTGTTTCATCGATTTGCTACGATAAAATTTTGTTTTGTTTGAGTCATTACCTTCACTGCTACCCACCATGCCCGTCTTTACTCACCCCGCGATTCAAGGTTAGTCCACGCAATCACGGTAGATGCGCATCTGAACCCGAGCATAGATGGCTGGTTCCGTGAAATTTCCTCGCAATGGCCTGGTCAAGCCATGACTCTCAAGGTCAATAAAATTCTGCATGTCGAAAAGTCCCTCTATCAGGACGTCCTGGTCTTTGAGTCCGAGACATATGGGAACGTACTGGTGCTTGATGGTGTGATACAATGCACCGAAAGGGACGAGTTCAGCTATCAAGAAATGATCACACACATTCCGATGGCTTCACATCCAAATCCCGAAAAAGTTCTTGTCATTGGCGGAGGCGATGGCGGGGTCGTACGCGAGGCGCTTAAATATGACAGCGTCAAGGAAGTCGTTCTCTGCGATATTGACGAGGCCGTACCTCGGGTGTCCAAGTTGTACCTCCCCCACATGGCTGAGCTCTTGGCCGATCCGAGAGTGACTGTCCATATTGGTGATGGATTCGCTTTTCTCCAATCTCATGAAGGCACTTACGATGTCATCGTCACTGACTCTTCTGATCCCGTTGGTCCTGCCGCTTCCCTGTTCCAGAAGCCCTATTACCAGCTCTTGCATGATGCCTTGAGATCAGGAGGGCACATTGCTGCGCAAGGTGAATGCTTATGGCTGCATCTCCCCCTGATCAAGGAAGTCCGGGCTAATGCTCAAGAGATTGGCTTCGATCATGTTGAATATGCCTTTACAACTATCCCTACCTATCCTTCTGGTCAAATCGGTTTCCTACTAGCTGGCAAGGCTGGTGGACAGGGCCTAAGGGAACCTATCAACGGACCCAACTCCCCAACGCGATACTGGAATCCAGACGTACACCGGGCTTCTTTCGTCGTACCCGAGTTCGCAAGAGCTCTGCTCGAAGAGGGCAAAGACATAAGCCCCAAGTTTGGTACCAATATATCTCTTCAGTCAGGACAGCAAAAGAAAAAGATTCTTCTCTTGGGAAGCGGTTACGTTGCAAGACCTTGCGCTGAGTACATCGTTAGGAGCTACTCCAACGAATTGACCATTGGTGTGTTCAAGTTTACAGACCACCGAATTGAACTGACTTGACCGTGCACTAAGCTTGTAGAACGCTAGCTACAGCGAAGGGCCTTGCGGAATCCCTACCTCGAACAAATGCCATATCGCTCGATGTCAACAAGACTGATGAACTCGAATCTCAGGTTGCGGCTCATGACCTCGTCATCTCCCTTATTCCTTACACTTATCATGCCGAGGTGATCAAAGCTGCCATCAAGGGTCAAACAGATGTGGTCACTACCTCGTATGTTTCACCAGCTATGCGTGAACTGGATGAAGCGGCCAAGGCTGCTGGAATCACAGTCCTCAACGAAATTGGTCTTGATCCTGGTATTGATCACCTATACGCTGTCAAAACCATTGACGAGGTTCATGCTAAAGGTGGAAAGGTCGGTCTTCATCTATCTTTTCACTGCATTCTTTGATTATTTCAAGATCAAACAATTCCTGTCGTATTGTGGCGGTCTTCCTGCCCCCGCAAACGCGTCGAACCCCCTCGGCTACAAGTTCTCATGGTCGTCTCGTGGTGTTTTGCTTGCCCTTCTCAACAACGCCGCTTTCCTCTCTAACGGCAAGCAAGTCACGGTTTCTGGATCTGAACTCATGGGTGAAGCCAAACCTTACTACATCTCCCCTGCTTATGCGTTTGTCTCTTATCCGAACCGAGACTCCACTCCCTTCCGGGATTTCTATAAAATTAACGGCGAAGGAGAGGGCGAGACTTGCATTCGGGGAACTTTGAGATACCAAGGTTTCCCGGAATTCATCAAGGCACTCGTGCAGGTCGGATGGCTTAATGGAGAGGGGCAGGTGTGGTTAAATAAAGGGTTGACTTGGGTGCAAGTTCTAGGGAAAATGCTAGGAGTCGAAGGCGGCGACGAAGCCACATTGATATCCAAAATTAAATCACTTTGCGCATTCCCCAATGAATCTGAAGAGTCTCGAATCATTTCTGGATTCCGTTGGATTGGAATGTTTACTTCTGACCCGATTTCACCCCGCGCAGCATCCGGTGCGGCACATCCCAACCTTCTGGATACTTTATGTGCACGCCTCGAACAGCTCATGGCTTACGCCCCGGGTGAACGCGACTTTGTCATGCTTCAACACAAGTTTGTGGTTGAGTGGGCCGACAAATCCGTGCAGACCCTTACCTCGACGCTGGAGGCATACGGTGCACCGCTTGGGTATGGTCACTCTGCTATGGCTCTGACAGTGGGTTTGCCCTGTGGAATTGCCACTCAGCTGGTATTGGACGGTGTTCTCAATATGAAGGGTGTGCATGCGCCATACACCAGAGAAATTTGTGATCCAATTAGAGAAAGGCTGGAAGCGGAGGGAGTTGGTCTAGTCGAAAGCGTGCTCTAGATAAGTTGAGGTATCTAGTAGTAACAGTGTTCTGTAAACGCATTGTATAAAAGTTGGAGTTCATCATCATTGGTTTTTATGAGCCACCTTCGTCGTCATGCACCATGGAGGGCTGCAGATTGATGAAAGAGGGGATCTATGGGGCACTACCTGCTGCCCAAGCCAGTCGATCCTTCAATGTGTACTTGGTGAGATGGTAGACCCTCAATCTAAGGTAGTAGCCGGTAGCAGTCTAGGATCTATTCTCCTGTTAAATCCGGAAACCTGAAAGTCACACCAGGCTTTCTTGAAATGGTTGACCAATGGCACTTCTGCACTGTGTGTCACCCAAGTGTACAAGCTAATGCCGCACCGTCTGGGGTTGTATAGGGCTGTATTCGCCTCATTGATGTACGACCGGTCTACGCGTACCGGAGACCAAGATGAAATTCATGATTCACTACCTTCCAAGATTCTTGATTAATGCGCATGTTCCATCAATACAGTTCCCATCAAGCCACTCGACGACAGCCTAGGCTGGCTCTTCTGTGTAGCCCTCTATAAAAATTATGAGCGCACACAATCTGGAATACTTAGCTATATCGCGGAAAACCACAGTAAATGTTCCGCAAGTCATTCGTCCCTTTAGATTCAATCTTGTTGTTCTGTCGCGCGCAAGTTAGATATGGGATGGGTGCCCCTGGTGATTCCACTGTTCTCGTAGTAGGAGGTACAGAATACAGAGTATGTGCAGTACATAGTGGGTGGTTGTGGATTTGTCAAGTAAATGCTTAGTTTGATCGTAATTCACACGGTTACACAAATAACGCTTGAGCCTGATCTTCGACCTTTATGTTTTGAAACTCTTACCTATCTCAAGTAACAATCGACCAGCTGAGCTGCTTAAAGACGCGTCGGGCTTCGCATGGATAGTTTCTTTGGACGAAAAAAGGCCAAAACGCGGCATTCGAGTGTCTCTGGCGTCACAGAACTCAACGAAAGCGCTTCTGTTCCGTATGACAAGTTGCCCTCTCCTCGTTCTCCTTTGCCCGTGGGCACCATATCCCAAGGAGTGATCAACGGCGGCGTAATATCTGCACCGATGACAAACCCGACATTGACCTCAGATGGCGTCGAGCTCAACAAATACATGCTAAAGCGCAGTAAAGCTGAGCGGGATAAGGCTTACGACCTCTATCCAAATCACCGGCCAGCATCACCCAGTACTACCGTCTCTTGGTCAGATTCATCGACTGCATACAGCGATTCGTCTCAGTCTAAACCTCCTCGGGATCCTCAGACGGCCCGTGCTCGCCGCAGCGAGGCCTCTTCAACCTCATCCGTACATTCTCGCAGCCCAAATATGTCTGATTTTGGTCAAATTCCTAGCCAACATCCTTCCTCCTCCTCCACTATTAGACCGACGTCGACAATGACAACCCGCTCGGAGGGCCATCGGCTATCGAAATATGCCCATTCCTTCACTCCCTCCGATGTAGGATCACATCTTTCACATCTTTACCATCCTCACCGAAGTCACAATCCAGACGAATTCGAATTTCTTCGGCCGACAGACGATGAAATCGAGGCCTTGTTTGAACAGGTCAAGCTTACTCGTGGTTTAGATGACGTAAATCTCCCTGTAGAGAAGAAGTGGAATTTAGTGAAGAGCGACTGGCAGATACGGTGGAAGGAAGAGAAGACTAGAGATGAACTGGCAAAGAGGCAAACCGAGACCGGACAATCTTCTGCTATCATCGTCGACACACCTGAGTGGTATGTGAGGAAGTTCCTGGACAAGACCATTACTCCGAAGCAGGCTAGTAGTCTGCAAGTGTCATTGAGAAGCAAGGAAGTCGGGCGAGTATATTGTTTTACTGTTTGTCGCATTTTTAACTCAGGAATTCTGTAGCTGGTTCGATCACTTCATTGCAATACAGGGAACGTCTGTGCTGGCGCAGACGTTGAATCATATCAGTCGGAAAGGCTCATCACGGTGCGCCAATATCAATCTCTTCAACGACTCTTAGCCTTTTAATCGCATCGCAGCCGGGATCATGATATTCAACTAGAGTACGAGGTCGCCAAGTGTTTGAAGCATATCTTCAATAGCCACGTTAGTTTTTCGCTGTGTCTGGACTTCATATTAACTCAATTAGCACATTTAGTCTGCTACCGACAAAGCTCTCGCTCATCATCAAATTGTCACTCAAGTCGCATCCTCTCTGAACAGTCCTCATATCCCTACACGCAAACTTCTCTTGGATCTTCTCTCCTTCCTAACATACTGGAATGAGGGAAAAATTCAGCCTCTGGTTGTCTCCGCGCTCGAAGTTCTCAGCTCTTCGAATAATGAGAACGGAGGGCCCTACGATTTTTGGTTCAAATCATTTGAGCAGACTCTATCTGGTCGAGGGAAAATGGGCAGCTTGGTCGGGGCCAGTGAGGACGTTAAAAAAGCAGGAGGCATAGACACAAATTTGAATGATTATGCGGTCGGTATCGCAATCGTACGTTCTTGTCACACTAACTCATGTCTTTTTCATTCAAATAGCTTTCGAACCTCATTCTTATCGTTGGTATCCTCGATTTTATCGAAGACCTGGACCTACGGCTACATCATCGCTCTCAAATGGAGTCCGCTGGTTTGCATCATATCATCGCGCTGTGTCAACAGTTCAATGTACCCAACATTGACAGGAAGCTTCGCCAACTTCAGGGATCTCTTGACGAAGATGAGCTCAATCTACGAAGCCGGTTAGACCAGGAAATTCTCAAAGATCTCAATAATCCTGGAGACGTGTACAAGGCGATATTTGCCAAAATCGAGAGCTCGAAAGCCCGAGACTACTTCCTTTCCATGATGCAACATTTGTTGCTCATCAGAGAGGAAGGTGAACCTATGGTGCATTATTACCAACTCATTGACTCGATGGTTACCGATATAGTGATGGACAAAAAATTAGCTGGGGCGGAGCAGCGTTTCGGGCATTCTGTAGAACGTATCATCGCCCAGTTTAACGAGACAGGCCGTTTGCAAGAGGTAGAAGATGAGCTGCAGAAATCACATTCTGAAGCTCTACGGCTTAAACTAGAAAATGACGCATTGCTAGACGAGATATCTGAGGGCCAGGAGGGGATGGTCGGGCGATTGAAAGAAGAGATGTTGCGACTGGAGCAGAAGCTGACCACCTCGCGAGAGACTACTGAGAGGTTACAGAATCAGGTGGAATCTGAAAGGGTAGAGTACGAAGACCAGATAAACCAGCTTGAAACTCAAATTATTGAGTTGTTTCGGATGCTCAAAGAAGTCGGGAGAGGTGTGACTACCGTCCTCGACACCGGAGGCATGGATCGGAAAACACTGGTTCAGACTTTGGAAAAGCAGTTTCAACGAAGTCAAACTATCAATAAACTGGAAGGGAAGGATGTCTTTGGACGCAGGAGGAAGAAGGAAGGAGGATTTGAGGAGTCTGATGATGATGACAGGGAGGATACTCCTGGAAAATCTTCGCTACGACGGTCTAGAGTGCTCACTAGCAAGAAATCTCTCTCCAAAAAGGGAGACAAGGCAGAAGATTCAAATCGCGCCTCGCAGTTCATGGACGCCGAAGATGCTCATGCAGAGGAGCAGATTCAGCAACAATTAAATGCCGGTGCATCTTTCGTCAGTGTGAACGTCACCTTCGAATGGTATCAATTTCTAATCCTGCACCATAGAACTCTCCGTCATCCATCTCACGTAGCATCCGAGGATCGCCACGCCCGGGTGGTTCAAAAACAAGTGACAAACTAGCAGGCCGATACGATCACTTAGAAGACTTCGTAAATGGAGGGGATTCTTCCCTTCAATATGTCCGAAGCGAAGATTCAACCGACAACGACTCATTGAAACGACTAACACACCCCACTAACGACAATGTACCAACCTCCGTGAGCTCTGACGGCTCTCATGATACTGGAATCACTCCCGGTCCGGGATCATTAGCTGATCAACTTGGTAAACACATACTTCTCCGAAACGATACTCGATCTTCCGCAGATAAAGCATCAACATTAGCAGTGAATACTGTATCCCCTCAAGTAGCTTACCCGTTACCACGCTCTGCCCAGACTCCTCCCCGACCACCTCCACCTCCACCACCTCCCCCTCCCCCTCCGCCGCCCCCGCCAGCCGCCGGGGGGTTTCCTGCGCCACCTCCACCGCCACCTCCGCCGCCTATCGGTTTCAAAGGTTTCCCTGGAAGTGCACCATCGTCCAGCTCGTCTTCTCTGGCCAGTTCTCCAGCACCTCCGCCACCTCCGATGCCTGGTTCGGCTCGATCAAACACAGGCTTTGGGTCTAATCCCAGTTCCGCACGAGCCTCCATGCTACTAGGCGCGAACCCACTCTCCGCTCGCAAGGATTTACCTATCACTCCCAATATCAAGATGAAACAGTTACAATGGGATAAACTTCCTCAACAGCAGGTGGCAAAGACTCTGTGGAATGAAGATCAACCCTCAAGAGAGAATGAAATGATCAAAATTCTCAAAGATGACGGTGTTTGGATGGAGATGGAAGAAGACTTCAAGGCCAAACAATTGGTGATTAATTTAATGGGTAAGTTACACTGTTCAAATTTGTATCTCAATTTTTTGACGTTCATTGAGTTTAGCACGACAAAAACGCGCAGAGCTTAAAAGCGTTTTGGACGTTGAGACAAAGAAACGTGTCGGTGAGCTCGACCTTTCACTTCTGTAGGAGCATTTGGCTGATCAACTCCGCCTGAAGAAATTCTTATACAAGGCGTCAAGAAGCTTGAACCTGAGGAAATCGCACGCAAAATTCAGCAGTTCGATCAGGATCTGTGTACGCAGGTGTTCCTTAGTGAACTGAAACGCGTTCTACCTTCACCAGAACAAGTATGCAAAACAATGGTCAATCTTAGTGTTACTAATCAATGTTCAAGGTGGGCAAGCTCAATGTGTATCGCAATGCAGATCCGAAAGAGCTAGCTGAGCTGCATCCTGCCGACCGACTTATGGTGAAATTGATCCAAATTGATCGTTTGAGTCCTCGTATAGAGGGTATGCTCTACAAATGTGCATTCGACGAGAGATGGTCTCTCTTGGATGACGTGAGATATAATGTCTAATTACTATCGATCTATGCGTTCATTAATGTTTATACAGGGTGCACAAAAGCTCACTGAGGCTGGCAATGCGCTATTGAACGCCAAATCTTTCAAAGAGTTGTTGAGCGTAAGTCATCGTTCAACTTAATATGTCGAGTGTTGACATTGAGACACCATCAGCTCATCCTGCTGGTCGGTAATTATATGAATGGCTCTGGTATCAAAGGCGGCGCTTTCGGCTTCCGTGTCAGCAGTGTAAACAAGGTAATCATCTTCGCGTCTCGTACAGTCTTCACCCTCACATTTATTCTTCAAGCTCGTCGACACGAAATCTGTCAACAACACCACCTTATTACATTTTCTTGAGAGGACAGTTGTCAAGCATTTTCCTGCTATGGAACAATTTTTGGAAGAACTTGAAAAGCCTGCCGAGGCTTATCGAGGTAATACACTCAATTCGCTCATGATGTTACATATACATTTCTATGGTTAACCTGTCGCAGTAAACTTACAGGAAGTGCGGAAAGGGCACATTGACCTGCGGGACGGGTTGAAGCAGATTCGGAAAGAGCTTGGAGACCATTTCGCAGATATGAACCGGAACGACCAGTTTGGCGTAAGGATGTGGTCCTTTGTTAAAAAAGCGAATGCTCAAGTAGAAGATCTGGGCGACGACGTTAATTCTGCCAGCGCTGTATTCACCGAGGTTATTAAATATTACGGTGAAGAAGACAAGAATATGACCTCTTCAGAGTTCTATGCCATTTTCAAGACCTTCGTAACCTCTTATAGGGTACGTAAACCTCTGGCTAACTGGCTGACGCTCTGCTTATACTCATCCATTGCATGACAGAAATGTAAGGCAGATAATCAGAGTTTCGCGGAGGCACGGCTTGCAGTTGAGAAACGTAAACAAGTCGCGCAAGAAATGAGGGAGAATCGTGAAAAGGCGGCTGCAGCGAACAATGAGTCAGATGACGTTCTTGATAGTTTACTCGAGAAGTTGCGGAATGGTGAAGGTGGTCGGAAATCGCGGAGAACGAGAGGGACAGCAGAGGCTCAGCCCGCGATCCCATTGACTCTTCAATTGGACAGTAGCGCGGTGAACGACACTGCTGACATTGCTCGCGACATGTTGGCCCAGCTTCAGTCAAACGGTTTTGCACCTATACCTTCCCCCACAGCAACGTCAAATCCTTCTACCAGGCGCAGAACTCGACGAAGAATGGAGGCGCCTATCAGCGATAGCCTTTTAGATCTCCGAACTCCCACTTCTCCACTTGCAGTCGAGGTCGAGTTGGACTTGGGCAGTGAAACGGACTCATGATCTCTGCCTATCTCTTGTATTTATTTGTCTCTATCTGTATCACATTGCTTTCATGATCATTCATTCATTCTCTTTATCTTTTAACTAGACAGTAATATTCGTTGAGTGTATTATTGGTAATTCAAATGCTACTACATTGACACCCTCAGAGGACATGGGTGGATATATGAAGGAAATTTGTTCGATGTGACTATACACACTGCAGAGCAGCAGCTGTATTATCCTTGACCCGGTATACTCAACCCATCTATGTTGTACTGGCAACATGACATATAATCAACAGGGAGCTTTTGGGAGATGTTTGGGTAGGCAGCTCACCAAAACAATGACATTTAGGGAGCTTTGGGAATACTCGAAGGAGGTTATAGACACACTCAGGATGCTTACAGCTATTTGCAGTTCCGAAGGCGCGTGCAGATATTTGCCGAAATTTGCCGGATTTTATAAACTGGTCAAGCTCTATCTTCCAACGTGCATATCTAGTTCAAAAATCATTATTGCGCTTAGATTTTTCTTGCATCGGGTTGGAATTGCAAAATACTAAGTCCTGAGTGAAACATCCATGGTGGTAGTGTATGTGGTTCAAAAGTTAGGACAGTTTGGGTCTTTCGACACCAGAACATGAAATTCTCAATGAATTTAGCAGACACAGCAACCAAAATGGACATATGATATTTCAGGTATGTACCTGAGGGCACACCAGAAGGAATTTGTGAAAATGGGGCTTGAAAACAGGTTGCAATGGATTGAAAATTTGAGGAAGTACTGCCAGCATTCAACAATCCTAGACTATCTTGTTAATCCAGATGGTGATAATTATTCTCAAATTCATCAATTGGCATAGAGAATTTGTTTTGAGGCTGCAAAAAGCATGTTACCAGGTGTAGTACCAGCAAACATTGAATGCCACATACCTATTCTTTGTTGAGCATACTGTAGTGATAGCCCACTCTTACATACATCCACTACGTCTCCTCACTCCTAGTTATCACTGTAGTGAGTACAATTAGTATATAA